>QFEW01001680.1:0-21104 GCA_003316525.1 Termitomyces eurrhizus
GCTTGAGAGGAACATCCAAAGACGTAGGAGGCAGTTGAAAGACTGCGCGCATGTTCGAATATAGATAGTGCAAGATGAGGATTGTTGAATTTTTCACGGAACTTCTGCATGATCAAAGCCACCAAATAAGGGTATGTGGGTGGCTGAAGCATAGGGACATCTCCTTTAACTCCAGACGAAGCAACTTCCGAGATAGCTTTCCGGGCTGCTGCTTCGTACCTCTCAGATTCTCCAAAGACAGCATCTGTGGTCCATTCAAGAAGGTCTTGGGCATTTGTAAAGAGGTTAATGACTTCTTTTTGGCGATCCAGCATATCATCCAATTCTGTCGACCATTTGAGTCGTTTTGGGTACTTGCGCAGCTTACCAATAAGGTCGTCAATTCCGTCCATTCCTACACCGATGACGGAATCACTAGATATGGAACTTTTTTCTTGAGCCGTAGCTGCTTCAAAAATCATGGCAAACATTTCGTTGAATGCGTTGCTTTCATGAGTTGTCATGGCCTGCCGAGGCCGGCGGGGTCTATACTGAGAAACATCGTCCGACACAGAGCTCGTTTCTTGAAAGGATTTATCCCAAGATGAACTAGGCAAAACGAAGTCAGAAGATACCCTTTCCGGACTGATGAAAGCTAGCTTACAGAGTCTGCTGAGCGTTGGTAGGGACACTCAGATAGGAACGTGACGAATGAAAAGGTCGGGCCGAAGATATCCTAACTATGCTGGACTCGAGAGACCTCGTGGCGGTCGGAAAGTAATGCCCAAGAGTGCATCTGCTGAACATGGTAGCAGACAAATTTCAGCCAACACCAAATATAGCTTTGACATCATTGTAACGGTTCGTGACTGCGTGACCTTACTTGATATACACATTACAACGTATACTTTTACCGCAATGGCACTTGTAGGCTATCGTTAGATATCATTTAAACCGAATTGTACAGTTTGATTGGTCCAAGGTACTGTCAATGTCTTGGCTTCAAAAATTGGAAACACTATCAACACGATAAGTAGACTTAAGCAGATATTAACTTCTAAGCCACATGGGGCGTCTAGTCTTGGCATCAAAACACCGTTCTTGCGCCATCCCATTCAAACAACGAACACCATGATATGTCTATTCGTTCTCTCATCCCCAGAGGTACTTGAACCCGAGCGTATCGCTTCTATTGTTGTCCAATCTGATTATGGCAGATCCTATTGGTTCCTCCGTCCAAAATCCGCTTACTTACCACGATGGTAGTACCCGAGATGCTGAACAATCCGAAGGGTCTATTCAGCTGGACGTCGAGCGCCATACACTACCCCATGGCAAACTCCATCGTGGTCTGTCTGCTCGGCAAGTTCAGATGATAGCTATTGCGGGTACAATTGGTACTGGCTTGTTCCTTGGTACTGGCCAATCACTCGCAAAGGGCGGTCCGGCCAGTATTCTCATTTGCTATTGCCTCGTGGGCTTTGTGGTGTATGTAAGCCTCCTGTTATTAGGGGAAATGGCTACCCAATACCCTGTAGCCGGGTCGTTCAACGCTTACGCGACGCGATTTTTTTCACCGTCTTATGGATTTGCCTTGTCGTGGAACTATTGGTTCAATGATGCTGTTTCTGTCGCTTCAGACCTAACGGCCGCCCAAATTCTCCTTGAATATTGGACACCTTGGCATCCCTGGGTTATCAGTCTCATTTTCTGGGCGTTCTTGGTCGCCATCAACGCAACTCATGTTAGAGCCTACGGAGAGCTAGGTTTGTCAGACCCTGCTCTGGATCTATTCTTCTAATCATCGGACTCTTACCAGAGTATTGGCTTTCATCCTTGAAAGTCGTTACTATCATTCTGTTCATAATACTCGGGATTCTTGTCAATGTAGGCGTGAATTCCCAACACAGATACATAGGGGGGAGTAATTGGAGAATACCTGGTGCACCTTTTGTAGGAGGCTTCGGAGGATTTGCTAGTGTTTTTGTGACCGCCAGCTTTGCTTGTAGGTTTTGTTGTTTACTTGGCGCCACTTCAGTAACGACTGTTGCAGATGGTGGAACGGAAAGCCTTGGTATCACGGCGGGTGAGACTCGGAATCCTTCGCGCAATATGCCAAGAGTTGTAAAGTTTGTGTTCTGGCGGTGAGTGGTGCGCAACAAGTAGTGTACAGATGGTTGACCTTTTCTCCAAAGTATCATGATCTTTTATGTGTTAACAATTCTCTTCATCGGACTGAACAGTCAGTACAATACAATTTTTCGGAAGTTCTGTAGGAAGAACTCATGCACGACCTTTCAAGTTCCGTGGAACTACCCCAATCTGTCAAACAAGTCAACTACCACTTCGCCCTTTACCATTATATTTCGAGAAGCCGGTTCAAGTATATTCTACGTTTGTTCATCCCCGAGTAGTGATAACCTGTATTTATTCAGCTGTCGCTGCATCGTTCATGAACACGGTCATTCTGACGTCTGTCTTATCTGCTGGGAATCATGCTTTGTTCGCCGGAACTCGAGTTATGTATGGTATGTGCTTACCTTAGTTTAATAACATACTGCTCTAACCCTTGTGGTTGGCGCAGGGCTGGCGATCACACGACAAGCTCCAAGGATCTTTTCTCGCACAACTCGAGAAGGAATACCCATTTATTCTCTATTGTTGACGAGTAGCATAAGTATCCTTTGCTTCGGCAGTAGCTTTATCGGACGTGGGCAGCTGTGGGCTTGGCTTCAGAATATTGTTGGGGTTTCGAATCAGGTTTGTGTTACACGCAAACATTGGTGTTGTTGGCTGAGGACTTCTCAGATTGCTTGGTTCTCTATCGGCCTAGCAAGCTGGAGATTCAGAACAGCATGGGTTAGGCAAGGGCGTTCATTGAAAGAACTCAAATTTCGTGCCACATGGACATGGCCGTGGGGTCCCGCGTTTGTTGTAAGTATCAACGTCCGCTTCGAACATCCTCTCGGTAATGTTTGACTTGGTGGTACAGATCGTCTCTGTGGCTTTCATGATTATTGGCAAGTATCTTTTCCATGATGATTGGTTGAGTACTGAAACCAATTCCTCTAGTCCAAGGGTGGTCCTCCATAATCCCGAAGTTCCGAGCTGTTGACTTCGTGTCGTTCTACATCGAAATTCCTGTCATGCTGGTGATGTATACTGCTTGGTTGATTTTCACAGGATTTCGCTCGCACGTTTCAGAGAATACTTTTTCTGGTAGCCAAGCCACAATCACAGGGCGACGTGTTTGGTATCATGATTTTGTCGACGCGGATACCGTTGATCTCCATAAGGACGAATATGTCGAGGCGGAATGTGACAAAATGGAAGATGAGCAGAGGAAGTCTCGAATGGCCGGGAAAGCGGGACATATATGGAGGCTCTACTACTGGATTGTATAGTAAACAAAATACATAGAAAAACGAGTCGGAGATGTATAGTTGACAATATGGACAGTAGGATCATTATTGTGAGGTTGCAACAATGCTTGAAGAGTCAACAACTCTACTCCTCATTCCATGAACGACCATCAGAATGGAGATCCAAACTTGGACACGGCTTCGCTCGCTGCACCGTCTCACAGGGCATCTGGTTCTTTACAAAATTCTACAGGAGAAAGCCATCAAGTTGGTCCAAACCCAAGTAGTAGTGGGCCTCATTCTACCTACGAAGATCGTGTCAAGTCACTCAAACAACAGCTCTCTACGGCTAACAGCAGACTCCAAGGACAAGAACTGCGTGCTGTCAATGCTGAAGAACAGATTTCGGCATTAGCAAGCCATCTCAAGCTTGTCAATGTTGCTCGTGTGGCTGCCGTCCAAGAGGCTGCCAAGGCAACTGAAGAACTCAGGTACGTCTTGATTGTTCACTTCGAGAGATAGGTGCCCTCAGGCTACTCCAGATTGTATAAGATACAGTTTGAAAGGGCCCGTCAAGAGCTTCGACGCGCTCAGGAAATCATCGACGGCATCGAAAAGGAGAGATACGATACAGCGAAAGCTGCTGCAGAAGCAAGGACATTGGCTCGCAGATATAAGCGAGAACTCTTAATGATGAAGGCCATGGATGAAGGTAGGGACTTGGGCATGCAGGAAGGATTTGAACAAAGCAGAGCGCTGGCGCTTGGAGAGACAGACATATACGAAGATATGAACGACGAAAGCTATGCGAACGAATACATGGACTACGCTGAATCTGACTTACGGCCACCCTCCCTTCACGTTGCATCCAACGAAGAAATCGTCGTCCAGCCGTCTCGATCTTCGGTTATAGAGTCCCTACCACCACCACCTCCTCCTCAGCCGGTACCAATGCCCACTCCAGAACCAGTCCAGCCGATACCCCCACCTCCTCAGTCGGTACCAGTGCCTCCTCCAGAACCAGTCCAGCCGGTACTCCCACCTCCTCAGCCGGTACCAGTGCCTCCTCCAGAACCAGTCCAGCCGATACCCCCACCTCGTCCTTCGTACCTCCGAAGCCCTTCTCCATCTATAATACCCCAGCCAATATCCATACCACCAGATGGTTATATACCTACTATAGACCCAGACAATTTCATCCGTATGCCTCCTCCACACGAATTGATAAAGCCGCCACCATCACCCGAGATTTCCGCTTCCCCTCAGCTCCCTGAAGCTTCGCAAGAAGAGCCGCGACCCAGTTCCCAGTCACGTATACACCGACGAAGCACCTCATCCCTCGCTTCGGCTTCGGCTTCAGCCGCTCCTAGGGCCACGCCACTGAGTGCCATACCAGAAGCTGAAAGCACTTATGCCAGGTCTATCGTCCAGGACGCAGATCGTCAAACCCTGCGGAACCAACCGTCACAGGTACGCCTTCTCTTTGTTTTTTTTTTGCCGTCTGTGGTTCCCATTTTCAAGCATTTTTCTTTTTTTGAAACCAGAGCTCTTATCGTCGGGGTGTGAACGCAGAGCAAAGGGTTGAAGCAGGCCCGCAACAGGCTCAAAGTCCTAGTATTCATCGACGACAATCGGCCGGTTCTAACATCTCAGCTTCGTCAGGAAGAGTGCAGATAAATGTTATTCCTCCTGTGAGTACTTGACTTTGAGCCTCAAGGACGGATCCTTACTAGCACAAACAGTCCAGCTCCTCCGGTGGAAGCCAACATGATGTCCCGAACAATACCTCTTTGGGAGCAGGGGGCATAACGAATGTTTCCAGACCTTCAGTGATGACCCAAATGTTTGGAGATCATGTCATTGGCCAACCAGGCGCAGGGATACCTGGTGCATATCGAGATCAAACGGACCAGATGTCAACAAGGTCCAGTGGGCGTCGTCCGATTGACGATGATCAGATGTCGTTCAGGTCCGGCGACACGTTGACTCCACCTCAAGGCCGAAGGCGCAGTCTTCATCAAACTTGAGCAAGCGTTGATTCTCTGACAACCCCTACTCACGAGAATCAAGGCGCAACTGGATGGGAAGATGTTGTTCGTCTTTGACTTCGTCGCCTGGTGGACAAGATATAGAATGTATTTGTACTGGCTTTGTTTTATATACAAATAAGTTTTACAGTATTTGCTACAACGTGGGTGGGTGAGGACGCCGACTTGAAAAAGGCGAGCTCCGACCTGCCGCGAGGTTCTGCGCAAGAAAGAACAGAACCGAGATTAGCCGCGATTCGGGCGGGTGGGAAGGAAAAAGGGTAGTAAGGGAGGATACTATACCGCTTGCCTGTTTCCGATTCTCTTTTGTTCGCGGAGGCCACTACGCTTGTTGAAAACTGATTGCCTTTCTGTGCTCATCCCTCTTCTCTTACCTCCTTTGGGTGGGTGGGTGGGGAAAGATATTTTTCTTTTCTGCGGGAAGACGCGATGCTAAGAGACGACGAGACCACTGAGGGTGGGAGTCGCAGGGAAAAAGGGATTCCCGTGACGACACAGCCACCCTCATTCAAAGACCACGCCCTTTCCGACGCTCGAACCTCACATCTGACAGGGCAACCATCTTTGACTTCGTCGCCTGGTGGACAAGATATAGAATGTATTTGTACTGGCTTTGTTTTATATACAAATAAGTTTTACAGTATTTGCTACAACGTGGGTGGGTGAGGACGCCGACTTGAAAAAGGCGAGCTCCGACCTGCCGCGAGGTTCTGCGCAAGAAAGAACAGAACCGAGATTAGCCGCGATTCCCCACGATTGTTAGGAGCAAGCGACGCATCGCCGTAATAAAGTGCACCAGGGAGTCTCCGCCGCATCGCTTTGGCCGCGAGCAATGCGATACCCCCTCTGACTAGGAGGGGCTCCCTGAAACTGGTGTAAAGACTTGTGCTCACCTGGGCTTACTATTTTCTGAAAGCCAGCGTCAATTTTAAGAACGATTCGTGCAGCGTGGGTACAGCTTGCAAATATGGTGCTAGTATTTGCTCGTGCTTTGACAAGTACCCGTAGAACGCATCGCTGGACCAACGCCCGATGGCTTTCATAGCCTCGAAAGGTACCCCCCTCATGAGGTACTCTAAGGTTGCGCCAATTCTGATGCCGTGACCCTGCAACGGTTCTAGGTTCGCAGCTTTTGCGGCTTTGGTAAGCACTTCCAAAAACTTTTTCTTGGTCAACGCTGCGTATTTTCCTTTTTTATTGCGATACGCAAATAGAGGGCCGCCCGACGGCGGTGAGTTCACTCTTAAGTGAGTTTCGAGAGCGTTTCTGGGGTCCGAGACTCCGCTCTGTGACGCCCACGACACGGTCTCTCCGTGGACTGCTGTTTTTGTCCTGGGCAGATGGAAGGCTGTTGTTTCAAGACCTGTCCTGTCAGTCGATTTGTGCACGTTGCTCGGTTTTACGTGCACGGAGGGGTCGAAAGAGGTTAAGGTTGGGACTGTGAATTCCCCCAATCGGGCGGCGCTGTAGAAACACGTAGTGGCACATGCAAACACCGCTACGTTGAGCGGGTTTGGTACAGTGTCGCTAATGCCCAGCTGTCTATGCATTGCCTCGAGAAAGGCTGGCGTGCAGGGACTTCTTTTCTTTCTCTTCGAGGTTTTGGGCGTAAGTCTCTCTGCAGCCTTAATCAATGCTCTCATTCGGGGCTCGTCTATGTTCCAGGCCACAGCATGCAGCAAGTGCCACGCTTTCACTCCGGCCAAAAAATTTTCAATGGCCGATTTCGAGTATGCCCCTGCCAGGGCTGCCACGAACGCCTCCAGCACCTCTGCTGTAACGGGAGCTCTCGCTTGTTCTGGGATGCGACGATAATCACAAAACACGTGGAATAACAGCAAACCTGTTCCGTATGTCTCTTTAGTTGATAGAGCCCAGGCCTGGTTCATGACCTCGAAGACTCTTTTTTCGTCATCTTCGGAGATTCCTGGTTCTGCCTCTAGTCTAGAGCTAATGCGAGTTCCGTTAGGTGCTGTCCAGAGCCTCAGCCTCTCTTTCGCCGTGACGTGCGGCCTTAAGGCAGACCATTTGGGCTCTAACCCTGAGGCATAAGGTTGCGGACGACGGTGGCTCACTCTACTTTCTGCCGTGATTGGCACATTGAAACGCTCACGTGTCTGTCCAGTGCTGTGCGTACGAGATCCACTCGTCGATTTGCTGCTCTGAGATTTCTTTGCGTGCGCTGCCTTTTGATAGACGTGCCGATCCGCTGTCTTTCTTGGAGCCCGTGTGTCGGTGCTCAACTTTTGCTCCGAAGGCGGGCTCGCCTTCGATGTCAACCACGAAGTTTGCGATTGTGCTGGGAATTGGGACTGCCGGAAGGAGTTGGCTCCATTCGTAGTATATTCCCCTTGATGGTGCGTCTGCCGGGTTATGCTCGCTCTGAACATACCGGGTGCATACGCTGATTCCGTTCTGTCTGCAGATGGTGTGCACATGCTTGAAAACTTCGTTGATTGCTGCGTTGCGGCTCCGCCCGACCCACCACCCCTCCACAACCCCGCGGTTGTCGCAGTGGACCTTGAAACATCTCCCCACATCTCTTCTGCGGATAAGGGAGGATACCACGAAGAGGAAGCCGACTGCCTCTGCCCACCCAATGTCTCGTCCCTTGTTTTTCCATCCTTCAACCAGCTTCCATGCGCGCCACCGGTTACCGATTGTGATCCCGATGCCTGTGGATGAGCTGGCGTCAGAGAAGGCTTGCGCGTCGAGGTAGGGTTGCGGTTCTGATATTCTCTTCTCCACTGCTTCAGATAGTAATCGCTTCCACCAGAGCAGATCTCCGGCAGACCGTTTTGGTGGGGTACGCGGCATGAACGGACGATCACCGAACACACCCATGAAGGCTTCCAGACTGGTGAGGTAAGCTCTTCCTTCAGGTACGACACAGCACGCATGAAGGAGCTTTCCGTACAGTTTCTGAGCTTCTTCAAGTGTGTGAGTCCGGGATTTCTCCCAGTCAGCGATAGCTTGTCTGTATTTGTCTCTTTTTTCCTGGGAAATATAGACCTTTCGGGCTTCAATGTCCCAGATGAATCCAATGTAAGGCACTGATTCGCCGAATGGCACGTCCTTCGCTGTTTCCCAGGGGATTCCAAGCAGGTCTGAAATTCGATCGATGTCTCGCATGGCGTAAGAGAATTTTTGGTCCGCTTCCGAGCGAGGCAGCAGATGAGAAAAATCAGAAATTGGACACAGCATGTCTTCATCATATTCATCATGCTCGTCGCTGTTATTCTTGGCACCCTGGTACCAAATTCTTCCTCTTCTATGTACTCTACCCCCGCTCGCCGCAATCTCATCTGCCCATCTCTTCCTATCTGCGTTGTGGGAATGGACAAATTCCTTGCGGATTCGGAAGAAGATATGATCGTCGACCCATTTTGACAGAGGTCCGATGCCGTTCGCTCTGATAATCTGAACGCCTGCATCACTGATCCGACCATAACAGCCGCATCCCGAGGCCAAGCCGAAGCAATCCATGGTGTCGATGGCGTAATTGTCATGCCCGCGGAGTTTAACGACGATTCCCGCCCATTGAGAGGGCTTGATGGGGATGGTTCTGTAGGCCTCTTTGACGTCTCGGATGGCTGCCTGTGACCCGGGGGGTAGTCTAGATATGAGAGTGTAGATTGACTTAAAGGTACCCCAGGTACAGGGGAACTGAGACGAGTCAATATAGCTGTTGATGGATTGCAGGGTGCCGTGAGAGGGCTGGGGGTGTGGGAACGACAAGTTTTGAATGAGTCTGAATTTGCCAGGTTTGTTGGGCTTCGGGATAATACTGAGGGGAGAGGTCTGGAATGGGCCGAGAATGTCTTGGACTTGTTCCTTTGTGAAAGGTCCGAGATATCGACCCTTCGCAAATTCTGTGCTAACGATTTCGTCGAATTCGGTGGCCAGCACTTCCACCGACTCTTTGTTGTTTGGGATGAATGTGCGCGTAATTTGGGGAATCCCGGCATCCAACCCATGCTGTAGATCTTGTGCCAGGTTTGGAAAGAGATCTGATAACCCCGCTTGCCGCAATTGATCCTCCCAGGCGTGGTACTTGTAAGGCGACCGGAACTCAAAGAGATTGCGCGAGACCGCAAGCTTGAGCTCCATGATCTCTTTTCCCACATCCTGAGCACTCGTGCTTGTGGTCGTGGGACATAATGCGGCACCCCCGAGGCTTCTGCCAGTCGGTGCACAGCTCCTTGCCCTCGGGGTTGAGAAGCCTGTTGTTTTTGCTTCTTTTGACGTAAGCGGTCTGCCCGTTCCAAAGATCTCGGGCTGAGCAGTTCCAGATGTCGTGGGTATGTCGACCGAGACACACCGCGCAGGCTGCATTGGTCGACTTGACTCCATCGGAGGAAGAGCCTGCGCGGGCGTGAAAAAACTCGCTGCCTTTCTTATCTTTTTTGGCTTTCGAGGCGGGAGAATCTTTGCTCTGGTCTGTAGAATCAGACCTCTTTCTCTTTCCTCGTGCTGAGTTTGCCGCTGACGCAACATCACTCTTCAGCGAGTTCAGCTCTGGTTTAGCATTACGCGAGAATAAATATTGCGCGCCGGTGATGAATAGACACCGGTTAAGAGATGAGTTATGGCATGTATTATGGCGCCGGCAGAATGCATGAATGTTTGCATTATACCGTTATGCAGTAGCGGCACGCGACAAGCGTGAGCAGCAAAATTAGAGCGTCAGGCGGCGAACAGACATCGTCAAACGGTTGTGATTTGACACACAACGGGCAGAAAATTACCCTTGCGCAGAGACGAGACCGACGCCACCCCAAAATTTTTGCGCGGAGGTAAATGATAATGCAAGGTGACAGTGAAGTCAACATGGAAGTTGTGGATAATTAAAAGAAATGCAATACGTGAGTTCACTGCGCATACCGGAGCGAAAGACAAACTGGGCTCACTCACCAGCCATGAACGCGCTCCTCTTTGCGTCGTACACCTGATCCTTCAGGGTTCTAAGCGCTCGATCATCAATGAGCCCTAAGTCGAATATCCCGTCTCGAGGTGGGTTCTTGATCTGGCGGTGCCACTCTCTGCGCACTCGTGCCTGATAGAGTATGAGCACCTTTATGCCATCTGCTCCCTCGTTTCGCAGCTTATGATTAGTTAGCCGGAAGAAGAAGGTGTGCATGGCATCCACCATGTTGTTGGGCCACTTCTCTTGAACGATGTGTTCCAGAAAATTCGTGGAGGCAATACATACTTGTTCCCAAGATAGGTCCTCGTCTTGGGTAGCCCTACCTCTGGCTTTAAAATTCACTACCGGTTTCAACGCTAAAATGTCATCTTCTTTCGCCAACGTGAAGACGTCGTTAGAGGCCACCGATTCATTCTTGGCCGCTTCAGCCCTGCCTTCTGGGGTAAAGTAACTTAACTCGATGTACTCTCGCTCCCTCAGCTTTTTGATAGCGAAGCGCGCAGGCGGATATTCGATTACCTCGGGAACCGGTTTCCCGACTACTAGTCTCGGCCCTTCGTCCTCGCTTGCAGGCGATTGAGCTCTCGAACGCGCGGAACGTAGGGTATGATCCTCATCTTGACCCCTAAAAGGTTCATCTCTCGCGATCCCTTGATCTCTCAACTCTGCTTCTCTGTCTTCTCGTTCCGCATCCCACACCGCTTTTCTACGTTCTAAAGCCTCTTTCCAAGAGTCCAGTAGGATACCAGCCGCTTGTTCGTCAGTCATTCCCTCCCTGTCGTGCTTTACGGCTTGTCTAGTGAAACTGAACTCGTCTTTCGAGAAGTCTGGGGGAACCTCAGAGTATGGGTTAACCGTAAGAGTAATCATTGTAACAACCAGAAGTGTCTACAGGCGTGTTCAGCTAAACTTAACTCTGTTTTACGAGAAAGATATTTTTCTTTTCTGCGGGAAGACGCGATGCTAAGAGACGACGAGACCACTGAGGGTGGGAGTCGCAGGGAAAAAGGGATTCCCGTGACGACACAGCCACCCTCATTCAAAGACCACGCCCTTTCCGACGCTCGAACCTCACATCTGACAGGGCAACCATCTTGCAGGCTCTCATGTACCTGTTTCCCACGACAATTGGACAACTCGGCCAGCATCCCAAAATACTGACCGTAGCTATGTATAGATAGATAGATAGATAAATTGACAATGATAATTTCTACATTTCTGAGTGAGCGGCCATATTTGTACATTGCATGTTTGTGTCCGCTCTATCACATCTCTTCTAGCAGCAGCAGTGGTGTTCCGGATGGGTGATCAAACATTTTGTTACACATTCTTCAAAATAAAAAAAAAGGACAGTTCAGACTTGAATAGAGTCGATCCAGAAGCAACACTCACAATAACTGAATGTCAAAAAAATAATAGTCAGTCCCGACGCCGTCGGTTAGAATCTCGCGACCGCTCTCTTCTGCGCTCCCTGTCATTGTCGTCTCGTAGCTTATCACGATCACGTTCACTGCGGCTATAATCACGGTCGCGATCGCGGTCGTCTCGCCTGTAATCACGGTCGCGACCCTTCTCTCGATCGTCTCGCTTGTAATCGCGGTCACGGTCCCTCTCACGACCATCGCGCTTGTAGTCGCGTTCTCGCCTGTCGGACAACTTTCCTTGATCATCGCGGTCACTGGCACGTTCTTTCGACCGAGAGCCTCGACGTGACACCGCTGCAGATCCTCCGCCGCGTGACTGAGGCGAGTGAGACCTCCCTCTCCTTCTTTCGAGCTCCAGAGGGGCCGATGACGGCCGGTCCTGCCTTTCCTTCTTCATGAGTGGCACATATCTCTTCTCCGGCCGAGAAGGTCCTTTCTTTTTACTTCCATCATCAAAGATTTCCTGCTCTTTGGCGCCTATGCCAAGCAGCGCAGGCCTTGCTTCCGGCAAGTATGGCTTCACCATGCCCTTGCCAGGTTTCCTTGTTGCTGCTGTGCCCTCCTTCCAACCCATGCCTCGTAGTAACGCGGCACCAAACTGTGATACGGGTACACGCGCATAATCCTCCAGCGTAGCAGACTCGGGAAGCTCTTCCACGTCCTGCTTGTAAGCTTCTGCTTCAGATACAGGAGTGGGTATTATGTCGACGATGGGTCCTTCGTGGGCGGTACCATCTACCCCGGCAAGGATTGCACGCAGAGCAGCCTTGTCCTCGTCATCCACCTCCATCTTGACATCCTCCTTGGGAGCAGGCGCAATAGCTGGCAGTTCCTCTTCCTGTTTAACTGGAGTGGGCTCCTTTTTTATTTGTAAGCCCGAAAGAACAGGCCCAGAGTTGATGGCGTCTTTGGTACCGAGACCACCGACGGTCCCGTCCTGCCCTGACTCTGCTTTCGCAGAAGGAGGAACATACTGCGACATGGTTTTGCGTTTCCTTGCTAGATCTCGCCAATCGCGGTTCTTGAGAGCGGGGATGACCAGGGGCCCGGTCTTCTCTGGTCTTCCCTGTTCCACACTAGAAATTGGATGACGGTAAGAGACCTTTGTGAGTTGAATTGACTGAGGCACAGGAGGAAGTGGAGTGTACACACCGCCGAACACCAAAGCGGTCAAAGCCAGTGACGAGCTGGTCCTTGAGATCGTCGTCGTCATCGCTGGAGTCTGGATTGTGGGAGTGGCGGGGGAGGGACGGAATCTTGTAGTGTGGCGCATCTGAGTCTGGGCCGGAAGAGGGCGCCCTTGAGACAGGAGTCGGCCGCCGAATCGTGAACGACACCTTTTCAGCCATCGTGGTCAACCACAAACCCTCACTAACTCACGTGATCTACATATTACACCTAGTATGACTATTTCAGCTCCCAACTCACTCCGCACCCACACCCGCTTCCCTTTGCTCTTGGGTTGTCTTCTACTCTAAAGCTGCTGCCAATCAGCTCTGTGGCATAATCCAGTGTTGATCCATTCAGCAGCGAGAGTGACACTGCATCCACCACGACATTAGACGGTTGTAGCGTTGGGTGTGTAAAGTGGCTGGTTGCAAATCAGAAAACGCAGCCCTAGTAGTCATTAACAGGCCATTCTTACTAGTCGTCGGGCGAGCGTTCTGTAGCAAGCTCCATTTTGTATTGATATCCGTGGCAGCCTCCAGACTCGACGCCGATTCGGAGAGCAACGTCCGGATTTCCTTGTTGTGCTGCTATTGTCCGTAATCGCTTTACAAAAACATGATTGATAATGGAAGCAGAACTGAGTGAACTTGCGTGTTTACCTCGGCAGCACGATCTGTTATCACCAGCTTGACTTGTTCAAGTGGTGGCAAGTCTACATCGATTTCTTCTTGTTCAAGGTACTCTGGAGACGGCGAGGAAAGCAGGAGTGTGGGTTTGCTCTGTACCTGGGAAGCCAAAGTCGCTCTCCGAAGATAAGTGGCCGAGAAATTTCGTCGAGGTCGAACATGGAGGATTGCCGGCGAATTTCTACGTAGGCATTGTCCAAGTGCGAAAGAGGCCAAGCGAGTAGCTGGGGTCATGGTAGTGGGAATGTCGTCAGGCTTCTCGGCAAGGCGGCAGTGCCTGTGATCTTTTACAAAGTACAAACAAGAGTGATAAATACCGTAACATTCGGAGGCAAAGCTCGAAAGCAAAGTACATACTTGGTAACTCGGGTGCAGATGTATATAAAGTAGGTATATGATAAGCAAAGGTGTAGAGTCCGGGAAGAAAAACAAATGACAAGGGTCCTAACAAACCACACAGCACCCCCATCTACCTCGACTCTCTGGCTCCTGTGACGAAACCTTGCCACTGCTTCTTCGCCTATGATGCTTCACTTCTGAATGTTGATTGGTGCCGTTTGCAGGCACACCATCTCTCATCAACATACTAGCTCGGGTTGCGGTCTCGAAAACATCATCAACACCTTCAATTTTGAGAGCAGAACACTCCTTGTAGGCACGGGCACCTATGACCTGAGCCACACGTTCGCCCTGTTCACGGGTCACCCAAGGGGTGTCTGGGGTAATAGTCACTGGACGAAGGTCAGCCTTGCACCCAACAAGAATAACCGGTATAGAGGGGCCACAGATGGAGCGGACTTCTTCAATCCACTGCGGGGAATTAAGCGACACAGCAGCAGGAAGAGTCTATTGTGATTACCTTTGTGGTAACGTTTTCAAGCGAATCAGGGGTATCGAGAGCGAAAGCGATTAGGATTACGTGGGATTTGGAGTAGGACATTGGCCGTAAGCGCTAGAAGCATGGTATCCTATCAGAATGATCAAGACTGAACGCAGCGCATGGAGGCAGACCTCGTATTCTTCTTGTCCACTTGGTCGGTACGCGAATTTCAGAGAGACAGCAGGAGGGAGAGGTAAGCAACATACGCGGTGTCCCAGAGAGCAAGCTGGACGGGCTTTTCGTCGAGCCTAATCTCGGCAACGTAATTGTCAAAAACCGCTTCATGCAAGGTTAATAGCTTGGACCGGCAAAGCATGAGGTTGGCACGCACTCGGTTGCTGCGTTTGGGGCTGCTTGAAAAGAGGATTTACAGGAAAAAGATGGAGAGACATACATATTCCTTGGGAAACTCTCCCAGAGCAAAAGAGCACAAAAGCGATGTTTTCCCGCATGCACCTATATGTATGGCCACGTTGAGCGGGATGGTCTGACAGGAACTGATCTGCTACGTGCCATCGCCTACGATGACGAGTTTTCTGCGTATCTGAAGCACGAGTTAGAGGGAAAGAGGGCAGGAGAAAAGGACCTACTGGGTTCATGGCGAGCTCAGAATTAGGAGGCTAACGGGAAGACAGGTAACTTGAAATTATAGTACACGTGAAGCAACGTCACAGCCTCACAACAAACAAACAGTGATGTCACTTGTCTCCTGCTAAAAACTTGTTCCACTCGTCACTAACCATTGAATAACTCTCGCCATCGTTTGGGAACGAGCCCTCTCGAACTCCCGTCACATATCCCTCTACTCCTCCCTCCCTTTCCCGTGCCACGTCCCCAAATCTGCGCACAAACTTGGCTGTGTGCCCGGGCCACGTCCCCATCACATCGTCCCACACCAGCACCTTTGTTCTATCAGCTTCATTATCAACTTTGATTTGTCTTACAGCATACCTGTCCACTTGTGCCCGGTCCAGCCCCAATTCCGATCGTGGGGATCTTTAGCCGTTGTGTGATATACGACCCTAGCTCTTTGGGCACAGCCTCAATCACAATCGAAAATGCTCCGGCGTCTTCCAAAGCCAGGGCGTCGTTGAGCACGCGTCGAGCAGCCTCCGCACTGCGCCCTTGCACTCGGTAACCCGACATGGCAATGTGCCGTTGGGGCATCAGCCCCACATGCGCCATCACGGGAATCCCAACGCTTGTGAGTTGCCGGACAATAGGTAGTATCTCGCTTCCTCCTTCAAGTTTCAATGCGTCAACTCGGCCTTGCTGTATCAAACGTATCGCGTTCTCGGTAGCAGACGCCGGCGAAACGTGATATGTGCCAAATGGCATGTCGGCTACGAGTAACGGATGGGTTGTGCCCCGAGATACAGCCCGTGCATGGTGGATCATTTCTTGCAATGTTAGATCGGTAGTCGAGTTATGTCCGAGACAGACTTGTGCCAGAGAATCCCCGACTAGCGTTATGTCCAGCTTGGGGTTCGACGAACAGGCCAAGCCCGTAGGGTAATCATACGCTGTTAGCATCGTAATAGGAATCTTGTCTCTTCGTTGTACTTGCAGGGATTGTATGGTCACCTTCTTGCGCCCTGATTACCAATAAGTTAGGCATTCATTGTGCAACGAGCCCTGAACATACCTGCCGACGTTTCTTGGTCCGCGCGTGGACGAACACTCATAAATCGACGTGAGCAGACTTGTGCGACATTTCTTCTGAGAGAGTGATGGTAGTAGGCAAGTAAAGGCATTGTAAACACCGATGCAGATGGGAAGTGTGTGCTATGTATTTAAGGTGGGCCGCATTTTTTTTTCGTTAATCGTTCGAGGAACTCAAAAAAAAAGGGGCGGATGAATGGATGGAGAGCCGGACCCCACTTCACGTGAAACTACCAGTTTTGGAAAGAGCACAGATCGAGAGAGAGAATGGGTTAGAATTGAACTTTAAACTTAATCTGCGG
Organism: Termitomyces eurrhizus; assembly: GCA_003316525.1. NCBI lineage: Eukaryota > Fungi > Basidiomycota > Agaricomycetes > Agaricales > Lyophyllaceae > Termitomyces > Termitomyces eurrhizus. The sequence goes on from QFEW01001680.1 coordinate 16,441, forward strand.
TTCAAGTACCACGGAGGGAGGTCTTGCAGGGGTACTTTCAGAACTTCGGTGAATGCTGGTCACCCCCCTGGTGCTCGTACAATGTGCAATGTCATGGGTCATAGAAGTCGCGCAGTGTAATTCAAAGCACGCCAAGCGTCGGCTCTCAGCGCTCAGCTCTCATCAGAGTAAGAGTTCAATAGTGGCAAGTGGGCCTTGGCCAGGCGTTTTCCCCATACTGTAATACCCACCTGTTCGGGGTCCCTGGGCCGGTCTTGTCCGGGCAGGCAGCAGTCCAAGTAATTGCTATACTCCCCTTCAGTAAATCCTATGTTGGGTGGACACATGACATAATGTGCTCTAGGGAAGTGGCATCCCTATGGAGCTGTGGGACGGTTTAGGGCAGCGGTTGAGCCCTCTGATGAGCCCTTCGCAAGGGCGAAAACCGTATAAGACCCACGTTCTCTAAATGAGAGAAGCTGTTGTCAGCTAGATACAAGCAATGGATGCATTCTACATTACTCGAACAATATGATTGATAAGTTATAGTGTCAGATGAAAACACATTGAATCAAGTCCTCACTCAGTACAACCTTTTTTTTTGAGTAGCGTTCCTAGCGGGAAAACCGGCGCCATAGTTGCCTCTTGACCACTCGCTGTGCTGAGCACCTGGGTTTCAACCAGGTTTCGCATCCCCGTTAAGTCGGGCCCACTACTCACTAAAACCCCGCTTATTTCACCCTCTGGATGAAAGTGTCATCCTCCAGCCTGGTACCTTCCCTAATGACGGCTTCCATATGGGTTTTCTTCCTCGACTTGGGTATAATTATTTTCCTATCCAGAGCCGGTTTGGTCCTCGGTGAGCACTGTCACTCAATACAACCTTACAGCACGTTTCATAACACGACTCTGTTGATCTACCAAGCGTTATCTAATGCATAATACTACCATATAGCAAAGCACAGAGGTATTTCTCAGCAAAGCTCAGGCAAAAGTCAGTGGCGGCTGTCTCTCAACGCAACTTTTGAGAAACTGCCAATTTAGGTCAGATGCAAACTCTTAGCGTATACTTACTTGAATTCAAAGCCATTGAGATTGTACACCTGTCCATCGACCTCTGTGTACTTACATCGGACTATTACGTGTCCGGATCTTATGGGTTAATTTGGTCTTCTTGTATTTTGACCACTTCAAGCCGCAATTTTAGCTTGTCAGCAAATGCCATGACGGAAGACAAGCACATACAAAGGGGAGCAAGCTCCCTAAAAAAGTTCGTTTGACTCGTGTATCCCAGTGGAGAACGGGATCTGGGCTGGTTAAGGGATAAACGAACGAATCTGAAACTTACTCGATTTACAGATTTTTTTCATGGCGTTTATATGACGGCAGGGATGGTGGCGTCTGGATACCATGCTGCTATCAGTGCGGGGATTTTCCTGTATTGGCCTTGTCAGGTCTTATGTTACAGATTGTCACAGAGAAGGTATTTTGGATACAAATTACTGGATCTACCTAGAGCTATCTGACCAGGATGTCTTGAAGCTGGAAGCCCAGAAAAGAGCAAGTGCGGCTGTAACGCGACTGTCCAACACATCGAGACCCGGTCTATACGTGTCCAGATCTGAAAAGTTTGAATGCTCCTGATCTAATTGTACGGATAATGTTTAATCACCGCAAGCCCCAAGTTTTGACAATTGCCATCGTGATGGAAGGACATGAGACATGCATATAGAAATTGCTCATCTGACTCATGGATGTACAACACGTCCCGGCAAGCATGCAATCAACCAAACAACTAAACAAAAGCAGAAACGTGCTGTGGGGTAAAAATCAACAACTTTAAATTTACTATGGCACGAACTCGACGAAAATCAGGAATTACTACGTCGGCCACGAAAGGGCCATTGCAAGATATTACTGATCATTATCATCCACTATGTTCGACTCAGAGTTCTGTAAATCGTTGTTCAACTCCAGATCCGAGGCGTAAACCAAATCCTATGGCGTTGACATCACTTCCACCCTCATCACCACCGTCTACTTCTTCTCGACCATTCATCATTCACGCACGACCTGTGTCGCCATTTGTTCCATCGGAGAAGTTAGAGTCTGAACCCGACGACCCACGATTTGATGCGTCAGGCGCAAACTCAGATGCGGACCCGTTTGGTTTCTTTGCACTCGAGAACAAGCTAAGGATCTTTCGGAGGAACCAACAACACGCCAAGCCTACTCCTTCTCCACGAGTCCAATTGGTAATCTCAGACTTCGTGAATCCTCCTACACCTTCAACAAGGCGCAATGAACGAGAAAATATAGCATCACCTATCTCCTTGGGCAAAGATGATTCCGAACCGGATACAATATTGCGTACGTCTCTCAATGCGGTTTCCAAGAAGGGAAAGGAAAGGGCCGCCGCTAAGGGAAATTCCATTCCCAAAGTCGAGTTGGCTACCAATACCTTGGAGACTCCTGCACCCTGTCAGAAGGCTAACCCGCGGCGGCGAAACGCGAAAGATGTTCCAGTTGCGCCATCTCGTAGACTTTCCCTCCGGACTGGTCTTACGGCAAAACCTAGAAAAAACGCGAGCCGCGGGAGAACGCGTGAGCAAGGCGGACGTGTGAGTCCTGCGGAACTCCTGCTGAAGACCACGCGACAGAAATCGCGTGTCAAAAAACCCGCCGAGCCCACGAGTATTACGGATGCAAAAGTATATTCACCTTGTAAATCTACAAAGCTAATTTTGACTAAGATGATAATAGGATCGACAGGCGCGATTGGATTACTTCAAGAAGCTGGAAGACTATCAGTTGGAGAAAGAAAACGTTTACGTCATTTGAAAAGGAGTTGTTGATGCTCCTTGCGGCAACTGAGAAGCTAAATGGACGCTTCATTTCGACTCCCCGTTTCATAATTTCCCTTGCTATGCTCTTGGGGCTGTTTTGGCAGCTTTTACATGGGGGAAAATAAAGCACATGGCCCAAATTGAAACTACTTTGACGATCTTCGATACTATGTCTCTTAATGTATTTGGTGTATGGTGTCTAGCAGACTCATCCCGGGTTGATTTCCGTATAGACAATCGATTTTCAAGTAATGGGCAAGCTCTTGTGAATTTATAGTGCAACAGGATGGTCTTTCAAGCAGGCCATCGGTATATCTTCAGATAATGATTGATGATCGACCAAGGGGCCACTGCGCAGTAGAGTCATCTAGTAGATCAAACGAAGTGGCCAATGAACCATTCTTGGATATATCTTGAATGCTCTGACGATGATTTCAGTTTACCACAAGTCACACTACTGGGGGAGGGGGTCAATGTATGATGCACTCTATGACAGTTGATGATGGTCAGGTTGGGTCGTTAGTGTGGCGTGTAATGGTATGTGGTAGAGCTTTCCTCGCAGATGCTATGAAGACGGCATGAATAACCTAGTACCATGATAGTTTATGCCCTGTAACACCGAAAAAACCTAGGTATGATGGAACGATATCATGAAGCCTCCACTTGATCTTTCCTCTGCTTGCGTCTACGCTTCTTCTTTGTCGTGTTGCTCTCAGATCGTTTATCGTCTTCTCCGTCTTCTCCGTCTTCTCCCTCATCTGCATCGATCTTGCGCTTGGTCAGCAGTGGAGCTGCAATGGGCTGCTTATCCTCCTCATCAATCCCAGCGACCTTCATCCTCATCCTTTCCTTCTTTCCTTTCCTTTTCTTAACAGGCCTATCCCCATCTCCCCCCATGTGAAGGCTACTACCCTCAAAACCATTGTTGCCCGTGCGCTCCATGATCCTGCTCTTCAGCTCCTTCAACCTTTCGTTTCGCTTTGAATCCCACTTCATCGCTTGACGATAGGGTGCGAATTTTCTAATGCTCATATACTCATTGAGCTCCTGGTCCGTCGCCATTAAAATCTCCACCGGTGTCAACGCAAAGTTATCCGATTGCACTGGAGTGTATTTGAACCGCGTCGGAAGACCACCCACCTGCAACAGGTTTAGATTAATCCTTGAACTAACAGAGGAGATTCGTAACTTACCAGGTCATTGAAATCAAGACCATAAAGTTCGTCCATATACTTGTCAAACACTCGCTTCCTCATTTCCTCCGTCCCATCCCATTCTTCATCATCGGCGGCCACCGCCTCCACATCCGCATCCATGTCAGCCACATCAACACCGGCATCATTGTCTTCACCCTCGGCCTTCTTCTTCTTCTTTTTCTTTTTCTGCTTCGTTGGTTCTGCATCATCGACAAGAATATCACCGATGTCGATATCTTCGTCCCATTGAGGCTTTTCTTGATCAACGGCATCGTCATCATGGAAAAGTTCAGCCATTTGACGGTCATGTGCGGCAGAATCCCAGTCGGCGTCAAGGTCGAGATCTTGGAGAGCTGAGAAAAACAAGGTCAGACTGGAATCTGGGAACGTTGACGCTCGGCACCACCTTTGTCGTGCTCCAACGATTTTCCGCCTTCCCTGCCAACTCTCTCGAGTCGGCTTCTGATCTCTTTCATTTTTAGGGTCTTGAGGCGTTTCATTTCTTCTTTCTTCTTTTGCAGTTCTTCTGCCTTCCTCTGTTTTCTTCTTTCACGAGCCTCCTTACGGGTAGTATCTTCTCGACGAACAAGAGAAGGCAAATTACGAGGGTAGGTAGGTATGACAGCAGCGTCCCTGTCGATAG
>QFEW01001682.1:3669-22775 GCA_003316525.1 Termitomyces eurrhizus
TCGTGTTCGTGTTCATTGTCGTGAACCTCATGGTGCCGGGACACTCTCGTCTCTTCAGAGCTCAAGTACTCCTCAGAGGAGGATGCAGGGCGTAGAGGAACAGGCCTGACAAAGAAAAATCCAAAAATCATAGGCACGGACGTCCCTAGCGCAAGGAGACCAAGGAACGAGGAGGTGTTTCCAGGAAAACAGATGCGTGAGACGGTAGAAAAGAGGAAAGCGGAGAGACCAAAGCCGGATAAGACAAGGCCTGTAGCTGTTGCTCGCTGCCGGACGGAGTGCGAGTGAGCTTTGACGAGACATAGTTGAAAGCATGTTTTTGCAAGGACGTACCGTTTTATCTGGAAACGTCTTTGCGGTCGAGTTGAGAGCGCCCGTCAACCCCGCGTTCCCGCCTGCGCCGGTCATGAAGCTGCACAAAACGAGAATACATGATGTCAAAAAAGAAATGGTATTGGAATTTTCTGGGACACCTGCGTCGAAAATGAGCTTGATGCTGGAGTAGCCAACGAGGAGCAAGACGAATGCTGAGACCAGGGGGATACGGGGACCATGGGTGTCAACGATACGGCCCCATATTGGGCCGCTGCCGTAAACGCCGACTTTGATTTATATTAAATGTGTTCATTGAAAAAGAGACAGAAAGGGGAAAGAACGTACGGTTTCCCGCGAGACCGACGATGTTAAGGTGCGTGTGGGAAATGTTGAGCCGTGCACCCAGTTGGGGGGCATATGCTAATATTCATTACTTACAATCTTCCTTAAAGAAAATCCTGAGGTCTACACACCAGAGTACACCTAGGGAAAAGTTAGGCCCGGCTGGAGGGCTAGTGCATACTCACGTAGTTTGTCCCGGAGCCTAGGGTGACAAGTAGGGATACAAAGAGAGTGGTTAATCGCGGTACACTGATAATGTCTGGGTAGTGTGTTGTATTTAATGCCATGCTTCCTATATTGAGTATTGAAAATTCATGGATGTGGAACAAACCACGACAGCTTCGAGGGTGATTGATTTCCTTAATCTAATCGGATTAGATTGTCAAGCTTTTGAACCTCGAAAACAAGGTTACCACCACCCTCTTCCCTTTCACTTGCTTGACCCTCAGGAATCAAGTTCAATCTCTCCCCTTTCTCCAGAGGCAGTCACAAATAACAGGATCACGTACCTTCGTCTTCTCTCTCAGTCGCTGTCGCTCCATAGCCCTCTACAAGAACTCGACTGCAGTGCGTAGGTTTGACGTTCATCGACATTTGACTTCTGGCCAGCGTGACGACGATCACTTATCTACAAGATTGATCCAGCAATTGATCACTTGAGTACCTACTCATCGGCTTTGAGTTTATACTACGCTCCGGTTGGCATATACGAGGACTTGGATTTTGAATCTTCATTCAATCATGCGGCATACCGTACATTCACATGATTTGCCATGCATATGACTTGTTCATTGTTCCTCTTCCTCTGGCATAAACGTGCTTCAAACTAGAAAAAAAGGGGCTGAAATCTCCTCCCAGGTCAACTATAGCGTTATGAAAGGCAACAGGACATCCTAATTTCGTCTCGTCGTAAACTTCAATGCCAAATGGGCCCAACAATTGGGTACTTGACGACTTGAACTTTCTGCTACGCTCAGGCTGGCCTCGAGGACTAGACCACTGTTGAGAGTACTCTATACAAATATATCATTATTGCTGGTGGATTTGTCTTGACGCTGGACACTGGACATTGGATACTCAGCACTAATCACTCGGGCAGGGCATTGATTTACTACTCAACGCTATCGTGATTGATATCTGAAGTGTTCTTCTGTATAACATGAATACGCATGGCGTATCTCAGGGGAACTTGGAAGATTGATTTAAATTGTCTATCTTTGGCAGTGGTACTTTTGAATCACAACAGAATGGCTATGAGCGAATTTGTTCTTGGTTTTCTGAGTCTGTCTTGTGTATTTTCGTACTGCGTGTACCTCTTGATCTTCGATCACTGTCTTGGTAGTACTCACAACTCATAAGAATAAGAGTTTCCCATCCGCCCTGTCTTTGCATGGTAAATAACAATCAGGATTTCCCTTGAACTGGAACCTGCCTCTTGCTTCAGTCTCTCTCTTCAACTCGAAGCTATCTCTCTCAAAATCCTTCCTCTGTCTTGGGTGCACGTACGCGTACATGAAACTGACCATGACCATGGATCAGATTAGAGAGCCGCACTGCATCAGCTTCAAATGAGGGGTGGGATCTTTCAAAGCAGTCTATGGGATATACATTACATCTTCAGTGGTCTGACGCCAAACAAGGTGGAACATCGTCGAAGTTAGACGGGATATTCCGGTTCCCGAGTCCTTCCTCTGATGTTCCATATTTCTCTTCGATTCGAAACGGAAGGGGATTGATCCTTAAGAAACGCTTAAGCTATGGGATCTATCAGATTGTGAGTGGAAACCAGCTCGATATGTACAGTATCGTAAGGCTTAATGAGAGATTCAGACTCCTAAGTCCAGCGCCTCGGATAATCAATATCTCTTCAACTCGGAGCCTCAGTGCCGGACATAGACTCAAGCCTGTAACTTTATCTTCTTGACAGTGCGGTGCAGAAGAGTAGTTTGTTTGCCAGGAATCATGGTTCCACCACTTGTGAAATCGCGAGTAAATACGGAGTATGACATGACATTCCTGCTTTCACCGCAGCGGATCTTCTTTTCTATTGAGAAACTTGACGGAGTTTCTTGCAAGGTGTTACCAGTTAAGTCTTTACTCCAAGTTTAGTTTGAGAGTCTGAATGCATGACGTAAAAGGCTTGCAAGTGCTTGCAACGGAAATTATTAAAAACGGAAGACTGAATAGCGTTGCCCAAGCATCGAAGCTGCCTGAGGATGCAGAAAAGGTGAATTACGCGTTCGCTCAGCATTGAAGTCCTCTTTGCGAGCTCAGTGCTACTTTTACTTAGCATTGAAGCTTTATGCAAACCGTGGCAGACTGCGGAGTGATGCCAAGCGATATCGTAACTGCCCATTTTTAAACAACATCGGGGCAGACTCCGAATTCTCAGATCGATGGCTGGATATGTATGGACATTCTATTTGTTTAAAGTCGCAAGTCGTTATCCATGTACAACTTGCGGTAATGATCCGCCGGCAGATGTATTGTGTCAAACGAAGAGTGATTACCTACTATGGTTGCCAAGCAGTTTGACTTTCCAGCTTGGTGACAGTCTTGACTGGTTCTTTACGGTGACGCTATTGACTCAGCGTCAGGGAAAGTAGAAGCCTCGTATCCATACACACATGTTACTGGAACAACTTCTAATCGCCGAGCATTCCTTGAGAGGATCTATGAGAATCTGAACGTGAATGCCAAGAGCAAGGGCTCCTGTAAACGTGGCTATCAATGATCGCTTTTCTGAAAAGACGATCGAACAAGACTCCGACGAACTCCAGCGCACGGATCAATCAGAGCGCCACGCCGTTAGATTCGAAAAAGTGAAAAAGCATGTCACTTATCATTGCAAATTAATGCAAACAACAAACTAACACAAAGGTATACAATTTAAGCCAATTGAGTCATTTCGTATCAAGTGGTATCAGAAACTACTTTATACAGAACTGCCTATGCTTCCAAAAAAAAATAATCTATAACACCGCATCGCCCAGTAATTCAATTTTACGTGGGCGTCTGGACTCTCAATGTACTCAAGATCTCCTGATCAGAGGACGGGGTTATGCCACCGGTGCGCAGCTTAACTCCATGGTGGATCCAATCACCCGCGACTCTGGGGCGCGGGGTGAATATCCTCTTCTGGCGCAAGAACGACCGGTCACCGGCAAGCACGTTCGCCGCACTGATCACTGCGCGACATTTGGCTGCAGTGACATCAGAAGAGACGCCGACACCCCACGTCGTCCCTGCACCAGACTTGGAGGGCGCGGGCGCTCCCCGGACGTACATCTCGAGGAACGTGACGTATTTGGTGTGTGTAGGTGTCTCCTTGTCAATGACTTGCCCCGTCGCCTCGCCGATCTCAAGCTCGAACCCGAGGTCAGAGCGCAGGGCATCGATGAGCGCGAGGACAGGGGCGTGCCCGTCTCCCTGGATTTTTCGTGTCGCGCCGTCCACTGTGACCTCACCTTCAAAGCGCAAGATAGTGGAGTGCTCGTTGGGAGGTGCAGTGAGTGTCGTGTTGTCGTCGGAGTAGTCAGAGAGGGGGGAAGATGGTTCGTGCGACGTCGGGGAGAGGGGTGAAAGGGTGAATTTCTTGAGGAAAAGCCTTCGGATGGGCTGCGAGCTCAGATTGTACGTCTGCCGGAACGCCGATGTGATAAGACTTGCTGTCATTTCTTTCCCGGTGCGCTCGCTCTCTTCCTGGACGACTTGATAGAATGATACCTGCATACGCCGCGGGAGGTCCAGATGCATGGCCTGCTTAATCATATACGCAGTCCCCGCTTTACCGCTCTGGCTACTGACTCTGATAAGGTTCTCGTAGCCGTATCCTAAGTCCTTGGGGTCGAGGGGAATATAAGGCATAGCCCAGAACTTTGTTCCTTTTCCGGTGCGGTCTACCTCCGACCAACGCTTTTCCTGAGCATCGAGGCCCTTCTTAATCGCGTCCTGATGTGTTCCGGCAAACGCGGTAAAGACCAAATGGCCCGCGTATGGATAACGAACTGGTATCTGCATCTCGTTGCACCGGCAAACAAGAGCGACCGTCTTGGAAAGAGTCGAAAAGTCGAGGCCAGGAGAAATGCCTTGTGAGTACAAATTAAGAGCCAATGAAATCAGGTCTACGTTTCCAGTCCGTTCGCCGTTTCCAAGAAGACATCCCTCGATACGGTCGCCACCAGCAAGTAGACCAAGTTCGGCTGCTGCGACAGCAGTACCTGTACCACAAAGATCATCATTAACATGAAAGTGAAACGCAGGTAGAGACAGACCTCTATCATTATGCGGGTGAATGCTTATGACAACACAGTCTCTCTTGTTGATATTAGTGCTAAAATACTCAACCTGTATCGTGTCATTTTTTTTCAAGGAGCACAAGCAAGGTACGTACCATATCGGCATAATGGTTGCTTGGTGCGCACTCCACAGTGGCAGCCAAGTTGAACATTATCTTGTCGTCAGGCGTGGCCTTCCCCCACTCATCGATGACACGATTAGCGATTTCAACAGCGAAATCAGCTTCCGTTTGGGAGAAAGTTTCCAGGCAGTAATTGAGTGTGAAGCGTGTCCCTTAAGTATTGTCAGAAAGTTCGGCTGGTCAAGAAGACACGATTACCTGAACGTGCGGTTTCTTCTTCGGTTAGCTTTTTCACTTGACGCACGGCTGCCAGTGTCAAGTCGATAGTTTGTTCTTTCGTATTCCGGAATACAACTTCGCGGAAGACCGGAGAGACGGCGTTGTAGAGGTGTATAATAGCATGGCGACACCCTGATAGCGACTCAATGGACTTCGCAATCAGGTCTGCGCGTGCGGGAGTAATAATCTAGCAAGATGCACGAAGTTGTAGAACTTTATCCGTCTAAAGATATATCTCGCTTACTTGCAAAGAGACGTCGTCAGGAACTTCTCCATTTTGTATGATTGATCTTACGAATTGAAATTCCTGCTCTGATGCTGAAGGATAAGCAACTTCAATCTCTTTGAACCCAATCCTAACTAGCTCTCTGAATAGACGATAATTTAACGGTTCGCATCACAGTCTTGCAGAAAGACGCTCACCGGAATAACTCGAGTTTCGTAGTATTGCTCATAGGATTAACTAGCGCCTGATTCCCATCACGAAGGTCAGTGGATAGCCATCGCGGTGCACTAGTGGTCCTTCTAGTTGGCCAGCGCCGCACATAGTTTGCAGGGAAAGGCACATCGGGATAAGGCAGATATTTTGTCGATGGATCCAGTCTGGTTACGGCTAGTTAATGGTCAAAATCACCGCGGAAAGACGATACTTACAGCATAGGCATCGCGAATAGCTTTACAGATCAGACGGGGAGAACTAAGATGAGCATTCTGAGATACCAGATGCCTATCTTAAATACTTACTGAAGACTTACATGTCATGTCACACACATATATTTTGAGAGTCACAAAGTAATAGTGTGGCATGGCCGCATATTTTTTCCAATTTCTGTCCCTATGAACTCCACAATGAAGATCCTTACCGTACATAATATCGGCGAACAAACTTGAGGACTTTTCACCTCGACACCACGGGTAGATTGTCCGGGATTCAAACCAACTGTAGACTGTTGAAAATGCCCGAATATGCTTTAAATGTAACAGTCACAATGCTTAATATCGGAGGCATTTTGACAACAATCTTAGAAGCGGGAACGAGCAGAAGCCTATGCCAAGATATGTCTCTTGGAATGACACCTTTTCTGATCAACGTAGAGATTGTAGATAAGCAGGAAATTTTTCCATTTGGGTGGAAAAGCGTTTGTGAAAGGGATGCTACAAAGAGATAAGCACGGGGACCGGCACGTATCCCACCCTTCGATAGCGTGGATTTGGTTCCAAGGGAGAAAAAGCCAAGACCCGGCTCACGGATGACTGGGAAATTCTATCCGTTTCTGTCCCAGATGATTTTCATATAAAATGTGCCAAGATACTGACACGTTGACGAGACGCCCGAAGTACGGACTTTCAACTAGCCATTGAATGCTTGTTCGCCGTGAGCTTACGAGACCAGTAGCACACACTTTGTTATCTATGGGGATGAAGAAAGCATCCGCGCTAGTGTAAAGCCGAGAGAAGAGCCAAACCCCTTCAGGAATCGGAAGCCGGTTCCTGGTCAAAGATAGAAGTAGCAGGAAGGCTTTCTTCAAACAAGCTCAAAAGTTGATTGATTGTAAATAGAGTTGACAGGAGTTGAAAAGAGATGCCGTTCCCAATTAGGTTCATTTTTCTCGCGATATGTATAATACAGGGAGGAGCCCATGATAAAAAAGTATCGTCTGGCGGCATAGTGCACCCGTACTAGAGTCAAGTGGTGTCGGTGGCACTTATGGAGCTGCACGTTGTGTTCTTGAGTAAATCTGACCTGTGCGAATAGGCTAAGAGTTGAAGACACCATCAGTTGTAGTCGTCAGATGTACTTGGCACTTCTCGCGTCATTCCATAGAAATGACAAGCCCATGCCAATCAAAGTTATTGAAACCATTCTTTATTTCTCTTTGAGGTCCAAGCTACCATGCGTTTCAGTACCTGCTTATAGGCTTCTTGTATCTTGTTTCGTTATCTTACGTCATTATAACTGACCGATTAACCACAGGTTACCCCACTCGGGGCTTGAAGCTTGAAGTTCTTGGCAGGATCGATATCTACTGGCGACAAAGGGATGTCGTTATATCTGTGTGTGCACTCCCACTTCAATGTGTGCATTCTGATTATGAGCGAATTCTTCTCAGAAAGATTTAAAAAAATGTCGTGTGACATTAATGTATCGGAACTCCGAGAATCTTTTCTTAGCGTGGACAAAACATCCAGCCACCTGATTTGTGCTGGCTGTTACCACCAGAGACACGACTCGGCAGTCGCATATCGGTACATTGGAGCTAGCATGGGGCACAACTGCATTCCGCAATGGTCCGGCGCATTAATTTTTTGACGTTTCTACAAAGGGGCTTGGAAGCACCCATCTCGGCGTTTCTTTGGCTTCCATTTATTGCTAACGCATACTTAACAAAATACCTCGCTATTTCACGACTTGGTTTCTGCCTATCTGTCTTTCTGTGTGCGACCAGTACAACTCAATGTCGCCTTCTTCCAACGCATTTCAAGCGGAGCACCGCCAGGTGTCATCGACTTTGCCGAGTAATAATGATAGTATGACTCTCCTTGCCATGTCTGACGACATTCGCTTTGGCAGACTCAAATGAAAGATCTGTCAAAATGATTGTGAATGGTGCTGACAACTCTGCCGACTCGGAAACATCGACATTAGATATTGAACACTCATCGAGCCCCACCGCTCGCTCACATACTTCTACCCCCAAAAATTTTGAATACGAATCAACTGATGTTGTTGATTGGGACGGACCTTCCGATACGGGTAATCCAAGAAATTGGACTAAGCGTCGCCGCTGGGTCGTAACGCTCGTCGTTAGTCTTTTCACCTTCATAAGGTCTGCTTTTCATGCCCAATCATCTTACTCACAAGAAATGACCTCAATTTTAGTCCTGTTGGGTCGTCTATATCTTCTCCAGCTCTCCCAGAGATTTCGAAGGATTTGGGAATCCTGCCCGGGTCGAGCCTGGAAAACATGTCACTGTCGATCTTCGTCCTCGCGTATGCTCTCGGAGTGAGTTTATTGTGTGGCAGTGACCCGACATGACAGTTGACGTAGAACACTAGCCTTTGATATGGGGACCTTTGTCGGAACTCTATGGTCGGTTGGTCATCCTTCAAGTCTCCAACATTTGGTTTTTGGGTAAGAGAGCATTAAACTCCGTGTTTCCTACCTTACCGTCATAAGTTTTTAACACTTTTTGCGGATTCGCGAAAACTCCTACTCAGTTACTTGTGTTGCGGTTCTTCGCAGGTTTTGGAGGTGCTGCACCTCAATCATTGGGTGGTGGGGTCGTCGGCGATTTGTGGTCGCCCGAAGAACGTGCGTTGGCTATGAGTATCTATTCTCTTGCACCACTCGTTGGACCTTCGACCGGTCCATTGGTAGGTGGATGGATAGCTGAGCGCACTACATGGCCTTGGACTTTCTGGAGTGTTAGTATCGCAGACGCCCTTCTCCAGATTGTTGGATTTGTGCGTTTTCTTCTTCGAAGACATGTTCAATGTTTCGATCAGTCTGTCAGATATACCTTCGAGAGACATACGCCCCTGAGCTTCTCAAAAGAAAGGCACGGGAAATGCGTAAGAGCACTGGGAATAAGAACCTTCGATCACCTTTTGAACGTCCAGATCGACATTGGACAGCTATAATGGCACGTGGGATGGTCAAACCGATCGTTTTCCTTGCGACAGAACCAATTGTTCAAGTATTTGCCCTGTATATGGCTGTCCTCTATGGTGTGCTCTACTTGAGTCTAACAAGTAAGGCTTTTACTTGTGAGATAGTGAAGATTATAAGCTGAGCTTTTGAACAGCATTTGTTGAGGTCTTTACTCGCCTTTATGGCGAAACGTCTGGCATTGCAGGCATACACTATCTTGCAATTGCGTTAGGATCTACGTGTAGGGATCGATTTCTGTTTTGATCCGTGTGGAATTGATCTTTGCTTTAGTTGGTGGACAGGTCGGCTCAAGAGTTTTGAATTCTGTTTACCGAAAGCTTAAAGCGAAGAACGGCGGTATTGGGACACCAGAGATGAGGTTCGCTTATAAAATCTCCAGTTTTTCGATCCATACAAAAATATATAGGCTTCCATTACTCATGGTGTCGGCGACAACATTGCCCATTGGGCTCGTTATCTATGGTTGGACAGCAAATGCTCGCTTATTTTGGTTGATACCAGGTTTGTACAACGTTTTTCCAAGATGCCTACCATGCTTACTGCGGTAAGATCTCGGCGTTTTCATCTTTTCTGTTGGAATAGGTAAAGAACCGGTTTAGGAAATATCCTTGTCTAACGTAATATGCAGGCGGAAACTGGACATGCATCCAGACATACCTTGTTCGTCATTTTCCCTATTTAGTATCTCCTTTGCGTCTCAGTTTCAAAAAGGTGGATAATTATGCACTGTATGCGGCAAGCGCCATTGCGGGAGTTACAAGCTTTCGTGCGTTGGCAGGCTTTGGATTTCCGTTATTCGCGGATAAAATGTACGGGAAACTTGGTTATGGTGCGTCACGATGGCCAATTTGTTTACATGTCTTGATGGGAACATAAGGCTGGGGAAACTCGATTCTCGCTTTAATCTGCTTGGTCATCGGTTGTCCCGCACCCTTCGTGTTCTATAGGTATGGACCTGTTCTGCGGGCTTGGAGTAAAGCAGCGTCGGTGGAGCAATAGCGGAGACGAACTGCAAAATACGTTCCTAAAAATCTTGCCAAGGATGGAGATTGGCTTCGATATATTGAAGGCATTGTCTAAAGATAAAGACTGAGGACTTGAAGGATGATGTGGCCAGATGTCATGATAGACTCAAATAATGAGCAGATGTCACTTTTTAAACCTGACGTCCAGACAAATTCTTTAGTTTAGACGAGTTGGGCAGTAGGCAATGTGTATTTGAAAGTTAGCAGTTGATTGTTATCATCACTTAGCAAACATTCGTAGTATCATCGTGTCGTTGCAATATTTCGACCGCTATGGCAACTGTGAAGAAGGATTTTCGTTCCGTAAAATGGCAGTCCACGGATTTCTGGGAAAGGCTAGGATAGCATGATGTATACGTACTAAAATTCGACCATCGACTTGAATAATCAGTCCTAGCGCCACAAGGAATTTAATCTATGTCACAATTGTCCTAAGCTTTAAGGTTTCTGCCTCCGCTGTACATATTCACGTTACAAATTGAGCCCACACCCTGGAATATTTCAGGTATGCGTGGCAATCGCTCTCGTGACATATGAGGACATCTGCGCTGTCCCTGGCGGCAAATGGCAGGGCAAAGTGAAGAACATGTGGAAGTTTCCACAGGTTGGGAAGATATCATATCAAACCCTTTTCGCGACTAGACGAACTTATGGTACCGTTGTCAGAAATTTTATTTTTGGATCGAAGTGAACACGGTGTCAATCTCGCTCGACCTTCGAATTCCAAGCCATATCTTCGTTCGTTTGTGATGTGAAATTCTTTCCATATTTTCGAAGTAGGTAAAGATGCTTGGGGCTCAAACGTTATATGAAGGAGTTTTACAAGCTTTCAACAAGTTCTAGTAGAAAACAGTAGAGTCAAAGAATTTGAAAGGTTCTGCTAGAAACCAGACCTAAGAACAACCGTAAGTTCACTCCCTCAGTCCGGTATAATTGACTAATATTTAAACTGTACCTAAGAACAACCGTAAGTTCACTCTGTAGGTACTGTTAGTTTCGTACTGTATCACTATAGTAAATAGTTGCTTACCCCCCCTCAGTCCGGTATAATCGACTGAGGGGTTCACCTATGGTGGTCATATATATATATGTATCGTAGACAATGGGGGAGCCAATGGACAAAGCAATGAGGGTGGCCAGTGGCCCTGCGTGATGAGTGGCTGGTGTGACGTTTGTGATTCTGGTAAAATACTAACAGGTTCAACAGTCATTCTTCCAATGGAAGGGCCAAAAGTAGAAAATGATCATGATGGATGCCAACACTCTGAGACAGAGGCCGAGTCAAGGAGACGGAAAGACTCATATTCGGTCTCTTAACGGTATTACGACTCACTGGGCGCGAAAATTGACATGATCCACGTATTACGTATTAAGTATGCCTCGGGGACGTGCTGGATACTTCTCCGGGATTCACGTCTACGACGTCGATCTTTCAACAATCGAACAAGACTTTCCATTCTTTCTGTTGCACTTTGAAATGATAGAAAGTTTATTGCGTCTGCCACCGAAATCATGAATGATCCCCTACGTAATTGTTGCAACCTTAGAAATCTCGTAATATAAACGGATGTTTTCAGACTTCGATTCCGAGGTATGAACGTAATAGCTCAAAACTGAAAAAGTAAAGCCCGATTCTAAAATAATCTCCATACCTTGACCTAACTTATTATCATTAGGATAAATCAGCATTTGCAGCATCGTTAGCTTAGAACATCCTCCTCATTGGTCGATTGATCAATCTACCCTTACAACTAAGACAGCATATATGCAGTAACCTTCTTCCGGAATCATGAGATTCTGCGAGGGACACGGGAAGTCAGAATAGGGTCTCGTGCCAGTTGTGTGGACAACATCCCCTGTGGATAACACAGCCTGTGAGCCTGTTGGACATAATTGGAATTCTCTCATTGGGTCTAGTCATACAAACTTGAACTCCTGTTACGCGAATCGTGGGATACGAACAGGGCAACCCAAGTTCGTGGGGCAAAAAAAGCAGAAATCAGTGAGCACCATGCTTCTACCTTGGGGAAACAAATCCGGTTAATGTCGCTCCGGGAGCGGATGGCTGCTTTATAAGCGTACATCCGTCTACGGCCGCATTTATCGTGGTAAATTTACCTTCACTGACAGCGTCGAACCGGATGTCATGTGTTAGCGAGATCAAGCAGAAAGAGTTGTCACCATCAACCAAAGATGCTGTCAGATTATTCTGGAACAGATGGATGAGATCACTCGTGTACGTATTGTAACTGCAAAAGGAGGAGCCAATCGTTATCTTTGAATTGAATACCTTCCATCATGATCGAAGGCAGCGCTTGGACGTGGGATTACTTGGTTACTTTACCGTGCAATATTATCGCCCCAAGAGTAAGGGTCGCCGTAGATAGTCATAACACAGTGCGCAGAACAGGATATTATTTCAACGGAGCTCCGAGGTACGAGAGGAGCATGGAGATACTCGTGCGGAGGGTGTTGCTTTTTAGTGAAGATCTTCTGTGAAAAGACCGCATGGCAGATCTAACATTCTGGGAAACGGTTACACAGGCCACTCAAAAGATCAGTTCCTATGAAATTCAGGAGAACAAATCATTGAAGGAATTTTATCAAAGGAAGTTCTAAATATATCTCTGGGAGTGGGACACTGTCATGTCGTCCACCTGCGAGCACAACGTGTCGTTAGGAGCTGAGAACCGCACTATTCCAATGGAGAGCGATGATGTCTTTATGGACTGCTTTGGGCGATGAAATATCGTCCATGCATGATCATCAAGGCTCTGCGTACCAGATAAATCTTGTATCTACCTTGGCATTGGGCCAGCACCATAGGACCACTGCCTCAAGCGTATGGCTCAAAAGGCTACCGAGACCCTGTTGAAAGCTCACAGAGAAGAACGTTAAAAATTCGACAAGAAAAAGGCCGTGATATTACAGGATAGTCACGCGCCATTAACGTTTTGATTGGTTCACAGTCACGTGGTAGGATATGCGCTTTTTATCCTCGCGATCGATTTCTTTTTTTCATTGCAACCACGGAAGTTGCTCATAGTACAGTAAGCATCGCTTTGTCAGAACTCTCAAAATCATAAATCTATAGGTCGCATATGTCAAATTCCAACGCGTATCTAGCTCTCAGCTATGAAAATCCCCATATCCAAGCACTGACTATGCTGTATTGTGGCCACACTGGGTATCTGATTTCCGGGGCATTATGAGAAGCAGATCATCTTCGTGAGCGACGCCAAGCTGATCCTATGTGAACATTAGTCCATTCATGGTGTATTTTTAATCGCTCATGGAATATCCGCTACATCATTCTATGTTCGGCCCAGCGGCACGTCATGGCAGTGACCGTCTATGTCATATTCAGGAAAGACGCGGTCACAGATATGTCTAGAGCATCACCGGCACGTGTATTGCACAAGTCAAAGGACAAAGTCACTGCGGTGGTCGCACAAGTTCTGTCCAAGACCAGACGCGCATCGTGCCTTGGATCTTCGTTATAGCTCGACCGTTTAATGTCGTGGTTATTCTATGTGAAGCTTCGCTTGAATTCCTGATGTTGTCAAGTTTGTAACTGCTACAGTTGTACTTGGTCACTCCCACGAAACGCGTCTTGGCGTCGACATTGACTGTTTTACCCCGCGTACTCCTTTTAAACTCGTGGCTTTATCCAATCCCCAGGTTTCACTTAGTGAAATGGGCACTATTCGGGGTTCTGAAAAACCATGTTGAGCTGAATGATTTCACATTGCACTTACATGGCGCCAATCTACCGCATACTCATCCATGCAATGTCCCGAGTCCTTTTTGCGGACTTAGAATGCTCATCAGGACAGTACAAAAGCTAACGCCTTTCACTGCTTTCGCCACCTGCCCATCATGCAGTTCCTTTTCTTTGCTTCAGCTCTCTTAGCCCTTCTTAGACCTCATCCTGTTAGCGGCGTTGCTATTGCGCCGCGAAATGTCAAGGATGTCACACTGAACATCGAGAATGCTAGACTGGCCCCCGATGGGTTTGAGAGGAGTACGTATTGTCGTTATGTTTTCAAACTTTTCGCCGACCTAGACTGTTAGGTGTCGTTACGGCCAACGGACAGTGAATATTCTTAATCTTGTTGCACACCGTCCAGCAATAGCTTATGCTCGTCCAGATATCCTGGCCCTCTCATTGCTCTCACTAAAGGAGACGTTCTTCGATTGAGGATGAACAATCGCCTCGTAAATATTTGTCTTCGTCTTTTCTAACCTGTGTGACATGTGCTGCTTAGACTGACCCAACGATGCGCCGGAGCACCAGCTTGGTAAGTACTCACGTGAGTCTTTTTATTCGACCTGTTAATCTGTGTGGTAGGACTTCGATGGCATCTTTTTCACGACGCAGAACAGTTTCGATGAGGGAACGCCATTCGTCACCACGTGCCCTGTTGGACCTGGGGCGAGCTTCACCTATACTGTCCCACTGATTAATCAACAGACAGGTACATTCTGGTACCACAGGTGCGTGATTGGAGCATGATGAATTTCTAGCCTCTGAAAATTCCATAAAGTCAACTCAGTGTTCAGTATGTGGATGTAAGTTAATATATTCCCGTTGTAATTGACTATGGCTTATATTTACTGCTCAGGGTCTTCGTGGTCCTCTCATTGTATATGGTGCGTTTCATTCTCATGGGCGATGATGTACTGATATGATGGTCATCGTCATAAAGATCCTGAAGATCCTCTGGCACACCTATACGACGTTGATAACGAGAACACGGTATGTGTTTGAACAGCGTTCATTGTTAAGTATCATGTACTTAATGTTACTTTTAGATTTGGCAAGTCGGTGAGCATCTGATTCATCCACGTTTCTAGCTGGCCCGCTCACTTAATCTTAAGGTGACTGGTGGCACAACTCAAGCGTTGCCTTGCTGGCTGGTTATGTCGCCACCGGTATCGTTCCCGTGTCTGACTCTGGTACTTTCAATGGTGTTGGTCGCTTCCAGGGCGGCCCAGAAGTGCCGTTCTTTGTCCAGAATGTCGAGGCTGGGAAGCGCTACCGATTCCGCATTATCAATCAATCGGCTCGCAATGTGTTCACTATGTCTGTTGACGGCCACGATCTCAGTATGCGATATTTCCAGCTAACCTTTGGATTGTCTGAGTAGAATTGTATAGCGATCATTGAGACCGACGGTACTCCTACGACCCCGATGACTGTGAATGAAATCCAAATGCTCGCAGGGCAACGGTATTCCGTCGTCGTAAGTTCATCTTCCCGATCCAAGGTCATCTGTTTGTTTATTCCGAGTAGCTCGAAGCTAATCAACCGGTCGCTAATTACTGGATCAACGCCCCCTTCGTCGGTGGCGATCCTTCTCGTAACCTGAACCGTCGGTGCAATTTTTCAACTTGATTCAAATCTACTCATGCATCTACAATCAGAAAACGCGACTCTCACCCGTGCCATCTTGAGATATGCCGGAGCTCCCATTGCTGACCCTCAGACACCCATGACTCTTGGCCCACTCAACCCCAATGCTCTTGTTGAAGCTAATCTTCGTGTAAGTGTTCATTGCAAGGTCGAACGATGTGCGCTAAATTCTCTCATCCAGCCCCTCGTTGCTGAGGCTGTTCGTGTCCCCATCGTTTCATCAGAATATAGCAGGTTTTAATCGTTAATCGTATCGGCAGGCTCCGGCACCTAACGTTAACATCACCCTCAACCTCGTTGTGGTATGCATCATACCTGGGGAACAAAGACAGATACTAAAAAAGTGACATCATTTCAGACGGCTGGCAAGGCGCAGTGGAACGTCAACAATGTTTCGTACTTACCTCCTGAGGTCCCGACGCTCGTCAAGGTCTTGGATGGTGCAAACAATGCAGCCGACTTCAATGTCACCGAGAACACTTTCATTATTCCTAAGAACTCCGTCATTCAGGTCGATTTCCCTCCCAAGTAAGGCTAACACTATCATGAGTGCTCTTTACTATCTCGTTGCTTATATCCGTTTCTGCATAGTGATGACGATGAAGCTCATCGTAAGTGGACGATCATTTTCCTTGGAACCATACTCAATTCCCTATTCTTCAGCATTCCATCTTCACGGAGTGCGTATTGCGGCCATTGACATGCACTTATTGTCTCTATTGACGCTCCATTAGAGCAATTTCTTCCTTGTCAAGTCGAACAGCTCTGAATTGGTTAACACTGTGAATCCCATCCGCCGTGACGTACGTCCACATTTTCTCTATTATAGAAGCATACCGGCTTAGACACTTGTCAACTTAGGTTGCTGGTGTCGGAGCTGCCGGTACCACACTCCGATTCGTTACTACTAGGCCAGGTGAGTAGCCTCTTAGGTCAATGCAGAACTGTAGTATCGACTTTGTCTCGTTTAGGAACCTGGTTCTTCCACTGCCATATCTTCTGGCATATGCAGGCGGGACTTGCGACTGTGATGGCCTCTGGTGCCAACGATGGTACTGACCGTGCAGATATTCACCCCAACGCTGCTTGGGAAGCTCTTTGCCCGGCCGTAAGCCTTTCATGCGACTTGAATCGACTATTCACTGAGCATGTCGCAGTATGATGCCCTCCCGGCCGATCTACAGTAGCCTTCAGAAGTTGTGTAAATTTAAGAGCGAACTTGTAAAGCGCTACGAAGATGTAAATTGTTTTTCTTCTCTTGGAATTGTAATATTTCCCTTCAGTGTGGAACTTTAAGCCTGAAAAGACGTCGCTGCTTTGAAGCTGCTTCATGTTGAGAATGTAGGCTGCTGTGTGGAGAGTATCAGATCAATAACTGCACAACTACGCTCACTCCCCCAATTCGGTTCGTTCCGGTCAATAAAACTCCTGGAAAGAACTATAGGATAGTGACCATATTACTGCAGGACAGTGGGAGCTATCAAGATTATCTGACTCCATCTCCCACGTCGACAGGATTCGTTGCTCCAAATGGTTCCACTTGATATGTGGAAAACATGTCAGCCTGAGACCGTATGTTGGACACTGTGTGAATTGCGACTGAAAACGGAGGAAATATTGCTCATAGGTGCATCAAACAATAGTTGTCTGTGTGAATGTATGTATTTTAAAGGAGGATTCGTTTCCATCGTGATCTTGTACGTGGGGATACCTGGGTAACGGTGCGCAAACTGTATCGTTCCCAAGTTATTGTCACCATAGAATGCCAGACAACACCATGGATATAAATGGTCATATGCTCTTGAAGTACATCGGACCTCCGAGGTACCGGAGGAATTTGGAGATTGTAGATATAAGGTGTCGATCCTTCCCAAAGAACAATTACTTCGCCGCGGTTATTTTTTTGAGAGATTTGTGGAATGGTAGATGGACTATTTCAATCAAGGATAAAACGAGCCGATAGACAACAGGAACAGTGAAGTTCATTTCTCGGGCCTACTATTGGTCGATCGTCGATTACCTTGGCCCCGTAAAAGTATTTTCTAGGAAAGCCGCGATTTCTTTACAACGTATCTTACTATCATCGAAAATACTTTGCGCCTCAAGTTAAATTTCTGCGGTTCCACTCAAGTAGATGGTCTGCACAAGCGATTGGATTGAGTAACGTCCTATCCAGGATAGATATCGCCAATGAACGACTGGATTTTGCTGTTGCTGTTTATCCGGCACATGTACCATGTACGAATTATCTGTTACAAATTATCCTAGCTCTATGCCATAATGTATGAAAGACATCCATTCCGTTCTCGACAGGACACGTGATGAGATTACCCACGACGGCTGCGCACCTCAAACGCTTCTTCTACCCACTCCTTCCAACATATACATATATGAAGCAAACGGATATACGGGTAGTGTTTATTTGGGGAAGAAATGAAACCAACTCATAGTAAGTACCCTGTCGAAAAATGGCTTCTAGGTCACGAAATCAGTTTGAGCTAGGTTTGTGTAAATATGCTAAAGCAGCTGTTGTTGCTGTAATCGTAGCGGAACTACTACGCATTCACTCAAAAAAAGCAACCAAATGTGAATTTAACCTCATTTATAGGCATCTAATAGCTCTTGGAGTATTTGAACCAAAGCCACATCATTCCCCGTTCGGCCCCGCGGCACAACATGTGAACCTTGGTGCCAAACGTATCAGTCATATGCTAGGAAAAGTGGTAGCCAAAAATAGGTTAGAAGCATCACTCAGGCAGGTGGAGCTGGAGTTGCGCTTTTAAGTTCGACGCAGAGCCAAGGCAACTGTCCCTCAATTCCGTTCACGGAATCGTACGTTCATTGTGCGTTTAGATTATCTCAGTGGGTGGGACCATTGGCCACTCTGTAGTTGTTTGGCGTGTTTGCATTTCAGGACATACTGGTTACCCCTCGGTTGGATCATTGATGCTGTGAAGATCACTTCCTGGTTGAATACCTGAACGAGTTTTGGCAACTCTCACGAAAAACTGTCTTTGCCTCTGCGTGTACTGTTCGAGAAACGGAGCTCTTTGTTCTGTCCAATCCCCAGTCTTCACTTATCGAATTGGACATTTTGAGCAAGCAAATTGGACTCAACGCCTCTCACCGTATATTATTGCTCTGCGTGGGGATCTACCACGAACTCAACCAATGTAACGGTCCCGAGTCCTTTTTGCGGACTTGAATGCTCACCAGAACAGTACAAAAGGTCAAGCTTTTCCATCCTCATTAACTGCCCATCATGCAGCTCCTTTTCTTTGCTTCAGCTGTCTTAGCCCTTCTCAGACCTCATCCTGTCAGCGGTGTTGCTATTGCGCCGCGAAATGTCAGGGATGTCACTCTGGATATTGTAAACACAAGACTGGCCCCTGATGGGTTTGAGAGGAGTACGTATTGTCGTTATGTTTCCAAACTCTTCGCCGACCTAGACTATTAGGTGTCATTACGGCCAACGGACAGTGAATATTCTTAATCTTGTTGTACACCGTCCAGCACTAGCTTATGCTCGTCCAGATATCCTGGCCCTCTGATTGCTCTCACTAAAGGAGACGTTCTTCGATTGAGGATGAACAACCGCCTCGTAAATATTTATCTTCGTCTTTTATAACCTGTGTGACATGTGCTGCTTAGACTGATCCAACGATGCGCCGGAG
Source organism: Termitomyces eurrhizus (assembly GCA_003316525.1). Taxonomy (NCBI): domain Eukaryota; kingdom Fungi; phylum Basidiomycota; class Agaricomycetes; order Agaricales; family Lyophyllaceae; genus Termitomyces; species Termitomyces eurrhizus. The sequence goes on from QFEW01001682.1 coordinate 22,755, forward strand.
CACCAGCTTGGTAAGTACTTA
>QFEW01001693.1:0-14992 GCA_003316525.1 Termitomyces eurrhizus
GCGAGTCGCGTCGAACTCGTCAAGCCGAACGCATTGATGAAATCTACAGTCATCCAGTTCGACGGCGTCCCCGATTCCACGGTCACTCTTGTCAATCACGAGCTTATCGTTAAGACCGAATTTACACTCTGGGGTACCAGAGAGGTATGCTCGCATTTGAATATGGCCATCCACATCAGCTCGCAGGACAGATCCTGTGAATAGAGTGAGAAGGGAGCAATGCCGATGAATGGTGCAAGTAGAAATACCTTTTGCACTCATAGTCAAGTTCACGTTCTCCACAACATCCACAAACGCCTCATTCTTCTTGTACCTAACGTCTCCACGCCGCCAACTCGTCGCGCCTGTCGCTTGACTTGTAATTTTTGAAGACTCCTCCTATAGAACGAGATTCTTTGAGTTGAATATAAAACACCTCTTTTGGAGGCCACGCACAGCAGCAATAGCAGACGATACAACACTCTCCGTCGTAATATATGACTTGAGTGTGTCAATTTCGCTGTTTTGAGGGTAACCAAAATCATTGATCTCTGCCTAACGAGTCAATCTGGACGAACAGATAAGCCATAACAGTCACTCACCGTCGATGAGTTCGTAAATCAGTACGAAGTTGTTCTTAACAGATTCCTCGTCTATCTTGCCAAAGTATGCCTTGGCTATATTAATAAATCGGTAGCAAAACTCGAAGACAAGCGCTGCGTTGGCGTTATTCCTGGTCCAAGAATCAGTCACTGCTCGAGATGAGGTACGATATGGTGCACTTCGTAACAGCAACCACGTAAAGGTTGTTTATTCGGACGTGGAAGAAACTCGTTGAGCCAAGGGTGATTATGGGTGACCTTACATCGCTGTTGGAAACGACTTGGATCCGGAAAACGTCAGCGATTGATCGTCTGAATAATACGAGTCAATAAGCATCTGAAGAGTTATATGGCGTGGCCTAGATCACACTTGAAGTCGGTCCGGTACAGTCTTGAGATTAGTACCTACATGAGTAGGTGTAAAGGGATCTATTTGTCATCGGAATTCCCGTCGAATGCAACTCACTTCTCCCTTCTGGTTGAATATGAAGAAAGCCTGGAGGACTAATGAGAGAAAGCTTTATTTAGAGCGTACAAACATACTGATATCATGGTGTTAGAAACGCAGCAACGCTCAACATGAGCACCGGCTTGCGATGGTATGAGAGGAACTCCGATGTGATGGGAGTTCCGTTTTAGGACGACGGTTCTTCATTCAACCCTCAGCTGACCTCATGATCGCCCTACCCATGAGAACAATACTGCCTTTCCAGTTTACTGCACTTCGCTTATCACTGCTTTCCTCTCAATGGGTCTGAAATAAACACTTTCAGAGTACTTTTACCCATGGTTTCGTTCTCTCGGGCCATCCTCGGAGCCATCTGTGCTGAAGGGTTGTACGATATCCTCACGGAAGTTAATATGTGTCTACATGCCTGCGCCTATCTCCTGGACCCGTCTGCTTCCTACATTTCTTTGCGCCTTCAATGCATCCCCTGCTCTTGGTAGACTTACGTGGGGTACTACCAAGTACTTGTTTGTATTTGGTGATTCCTACACAACCGATGGTATCATTATATTAGCACTGCTCTCTTGTCGAGATTGAATGAATACACATTCTGTAGGTTACAACATTTCCGCTGGCGTAGACTCTCCAGTGCCCGGATTTGTGAGTACAACCCGAAGATGGGTGATATGGATTCTGATGTTCATCAGACGTCTTCTAACGGACCTAACTGGGTCAATTTCCTTGGTATGAGCTTCTGGCCAGTAGACCACTTATTACCTAGACGCTGATGGAGGTTCAACAGGTGGAACCTACAACCAGACTAACATCAAGGTGTGCACTTTTCTACCTGGAAATCAATCTACGTTGAAGCTTGATAATGACAGGTATTCGATCTTGCTTCGGGTGGTGCCACCGTTGATGGAGCATTGGTCCCTCCATTTATGCCCACTGTTCTGTACGGAAACCTTGTGCTCATGTCCCTGATCTCATGTTCTCGTTACAGTTCCATTGTGGATCAAGTATCACAGTTTCAACAAATTCTCGACCCAAAACCGGTGGGTGCTCAATGGGATAGCTCGAACTCTTTGTTTGCGTTCTGGATTGGTATCAACGATATTGTTAGTAGTTTCTGTCTTCTTCCCAAGCTTTCTAGTCCATCCGAATCACTTTGATCAATACAGGGAAACTCTTTCGGCTGGGTACACTAGATTGTAGACCCAAGACCCTATCCAAACTTATTGATTGTCAGACTAATATTACTGGGCATGAGTCCGCATTCTATACAAAGATTCTGACTCGTTTGGAAAGTCAGGTACGCCGGTTCGCATTCTTAACGAAATTTATTAACTCCCATCTCAAAGCTTGAAATTCTCTATGAAGAAGGCGCACGCTCCTTTCTCTTTCTAGACGTACCACCCACCGACCGTGCCCCTCTCTTCCTACAGCAAGGCTCCAAAGTCGTCAGGCGCCTCCACTCTCTAATTGCAAATTACAATGCACAGCTCGTCACCATCATCGAGAATTTCAGGTCTAAGCACCAGGACCTTGACCAGGTGACAGTTTTTAACACACATCCGATCTTTAATGCTCTGCTCGATAATGCTAACGCTCTGGGCTTTGTCAACGTTACTGGATGGTGCGAAGCATATCAAAATGGAACGCCGGAAAAGACTACACAGATCAATCCTTGTGCTCCCGTTTCCAGCTACTTGTAGGAACAGACCCTTTCCTGACTTATGTGAGATACTGACTCCATTTGCACCTACAAAGCTGGCTGAACTCTCTGCATCCTTTGTTCACTGTTCATGAGTCAGTGTTCCTTTTTCTTGTTTGTCAAGCATACAAGAATGTTGTATTGTCAAGTGTTGTCGCCCGTGGCATTTCGACCACCCTTAGTAACTGATGGACATATTGCACTGGAAATTTTTCAACCAAATATAGCACAAGGTCTCATACGTCTTTTACCTGGGAATCTCGTAGAATACAACAGATACCTTATTATGTGCGGATCAAGTCACTAAGGATCATTTGAATAACCGAGTGCTCCTTATCACCATCATCAACCGGGGACCCATTGCAAGAAGAGGACATTAGGGCTCTTTACACTACAAAAGCTGTGGAAGGCGTTTTTTTAGAACTCTAAATCACGAGAGACACAATGTGATACTTCTGACAACATTGGATATCGCTCCATGCGAATTGATGGAACTTCGCTTGGGGCTGGACCCACGGATCTACTCATGACATGAGAACAACCATCGCTAGATACGTGATTTGGAACAAGGACAAAATTGATGTTGGACCTACAATATACAAGTAACTGGCTAATCTTAAGTTCCTTCTAACATTCTATACTCATACAATCATGAGGTCCTTCCCTGACACGCTGGACTTCACCCAATTTCGCTCTCAATCGTTCGTAGACCTCGGTTTTCTACGTACCTCGGGTTTCTCTGATTAAGTCTAATTGACAGGACGCCTAACTATCAACTAAATTCAGTCTCGTTTGCATTCTTTTATTGTTCAAGTGATTCCCTTCCTTCTAATTCAATGTTGTAAATAGGACTTTCGATGAACTACTTGGTTTCTTTCGAAGCGCACCTTCTGTGCTTACAGCAGATGAGCGATATCATACTACCTCATATAGTACTCGCAAGCCCGGGCAATTTGACAAACACCTCCACAACCGCCTGAGGCTTAAACGTGTTGTCAAGCTTCCTGGTCTACTTCAAGACCTTTTAAACAATGCGGTACATGCTTTATCAGTCTACGAGAAAGATCTACCAACCCCCAATGCGCTGTTTCCCTTCGCCGAAAGTATAGAACGTACTTCGATGACACGTCGTCGTGATATTCATAAGGAGATTGATGTCCAGTCCGCTTATGAATCCGGCGTCGCCGAATTTTGTGCAACCGTTGCTGCGACACTTGAGTTTCAGCTCAGTGACTGGTCACGAAGTTGTCTTCAGTGGTCGACCGTACGACTCGGTAACAAAGATATACCCGGTGTTCGGCGTGACCAAGCACTTGCAGACGGTTTCCTTAACATGTCGTATACAGGATCAGACGGACGTCTTGCTCATTCAACTCCTCGTGAGCAACTGATTCTGGAAACTTTTCCTGTGATTGCAATATGGGAGTTCAAAAACTTGAATTTTGACACTCCAGATGGCCAATTGGACTTGGAGGCTCGAGCAGAGGTTTTCCATGAAATGTTGAATGGCTTTCTCGACAGCGTCTTTCCATGGCAAGGATGCGAAAAAGGAGACGACTGTGCGGTAGTCCATTGGAAGACTGGCACAAGCGCGTGCCCCATGGGTAACAACGCTGTTCATTCCTCTTGCCAATCTTATGACAATGCTCGAAAAATTGGACTATCGGTGCCAGAGAGACCACCTTTTGGTTATCAATCGGGAGCGAAACATTCTGCCCGGGACATACTTCAGCAGGTGGGCCCTCCCCTTGTAATGTAAATTAATTGAAGAATCTCACATAATTAGGCATGGACTGAGGCATTGGTCCATGACTGTACTTTTCTCGTAATTAACGCTGGAAATGTCGAGATCATTGGTATGAGGGATCGACTCACCCAGACACTGTATCTGTCCGACGTTTTCCTCGTCAACGATACTAGATACCCCTATTTTCAGTTGCATACCGGGTTGTATGTGTCTGCAATTCGAGACGCCCAGGACCGTGCAGAAAGTATTGTTCTACGAAAAGAGATACCTGACACGTGGTACTTACAGTCTGGACTGGATTATGACAAAATAATGGATTTGTCACAACCAGAATTCAAAGTCAAAAAGGTCAGCGCAAACCCATGAAAACTAGTCGGCATACTGAGAAGTCTTCAGAATGTAATTTCCAAACTATTGCCTGAAGCAAGACGCAGACCATGGCTTGTAATTCTGCCTGCAGAGCGTGAGCCCTCGCGTATGACATTTACGATGAACAGGTATCAGCGCATTGAAGAGCTTCCGATTGACTTTCGCATCCTGCATGAGAGCAACGCTTCTCAGGATTTTGAAGCAGATGAACGAACGAACCCCTATCTGCAGGACTCACAAGACTTATATTGGGCAACGACCGATTCACCCTCCCCTGTGATAGAAACTTGGTATTCGTCTCAATCATCAGAATCACAAACATCTCGTTCTTCGACCCCTTCTATAATCGATGGAATTGTGGAAGATGGTCTAGACGTCGCCACCTTTTTCGAGGTTCACGCCCAGGAATCGTTCCATGGCCTACGTATTTCTCGCGCAAAAATTGAAATTCCGGGAGTCAAGTATCCCAAAAATTTCAAAGAGGCTGATAAGCCATGGATCATTCTGAAGAATGCTTTCACCACGGAGGATATTTTTCTTTTGGAAAATGAATCCAAGGTCTATGATGCGCTGAATGAAGGCCACGTACGGTCAATTCCCAAAAAGTTTGGCTTCTTCCTGTCAATGGATCCCTCAAATGAGGATGCTAACTTCGCCGCTCTCCTGCTCGAGGATAAAGGGCACTCTCTTGCTCATATGAAGGCTAACTCACCGGGGATGAAATTCCGTGTGACACGTAGAGAGCAGTTTGTATTTTCTCATGCTGACTGACCTTGTGCTGAGTCTACCTTCGATTAGAAGCAAATTCCATTCTCTGCTGAGAACAATACACGACGCTGGATACCTGCATGGCAAGCTGACGAAAAAGTCGCTTTTATTCACGCCTGAACGAAGCGACATATCTATTGTTGGATTTGAACACTCAAGAAGCCTGAGGTACTCCCACACAGTGTCAGGTACACCCAAGCCAGCTGAACCCGAGTGGCAAATCGAACAGAAGAAGAATGAACATCGAAGGATGAGATTACTTCTGGGACCATTTTCTCTTCGAAAGATAACCATCAAAGAAAAGGATGCCCGACGTGCGGCGAGACGTCTGGCCCACAAGAGCAAATTTATGGTCCCAGTCCGCATTAAGTCTAAAAGCAGAAAGGAGGCGGTCATCAGAAAAAGTTGAACCTTGCATAGTTACACTAGTTACACGTGTGTATACACTTACATGAAGATTGAGCTCAGTTTTTATCGCTACCGGTGCAAATCCCATGTTTTGATCTACTTGTTTGAATTCATATTGATCCTTAATTTTCTTGTCGACTTCATGTGAAATTCGCCTGAACGCCTGAATGCGGCTTTTCGTTCTGCTTTGAATTTCAATCCTGACGCACCCGACGTACACGAGAAATCACCATGCCCGAACTAAGGCACCTTCTTTCATTCTACGATTGCCACCTCGATAGACGACTTGCACTTAAGAATGTGAAATCTATCCCTTCTTTTCTTTCTGATTTGTCACATTCCGTAGAAATTGCTCTGGAGGAATCTTCCAAAGACGGAGTTGGTCTGCCTTCGGTCGAAAGGTCTTTTCCAGAGCCACAGCGTTTTACGCGCTTCATCAGCCGAGATCCTGCTAAGGATGCTAATGACATTGGCGAAATATATCGTGCCTCAATCTCACCCTTTGCTTGCGAACTTTCATCTATGTGTTCCAACGCTCGAGGTGCGTACATCCGAAAAACTCGAAACTTGTGTCTCGTTTTTCTACTCTATCTCAACAGTAGGACCGTAAAATTTTTGTCACTAGTTCTTCACTGCCTTAATAAAGTATTTTGGGGGAAGGGTCCGCTAGGACCCTTGGCTCGAATTTCCGACTCGTGTCTGTAGGTGGTCCGCGTGAGTTTCGATTCCCATTTGATTAGGAGCCCGCGACGCGTCGAGCGAAGCACGGACCTCCACCAGTCAGGAGCGGAGCTCACCTCAGCGAACGGGAGGCAAGGTCACCGTTATTTTCGATATTTCCTCCATCGTTCTTGGGTCCTGCACGTATCTGGCCAGTACCACCGCGTGCTTCCTCAGGTACAGCGCGAAAGCGTTGCTACTCCAGCGCCCCATTACCTTCACTACTTCTAGTGGTATCTCTCGTAACAGGTACTCCAACACGGATCCAATCCGAACCCCATGGAATCTTAGGTGTCCGATGCCTATATCCTTGGCTATCTTGTTTAGCCTTTTTGAGAACGTCGTCCTCATGAGTGGCTTGCTGCCACCTCTGGTTTTGTATGCGAACAGGTGTTTGTCATTGGACAGATTGTTCACTTGCAGGTGCTTTTCCAAAGCCTCCGATGGGTTGATGGAGCTTTGTTGTCTTGCAAAGTATATGTCTTCCTCTTCTGGCACCATCTTGGTCCAAGGTATAAAGACTACTGTCACCTTGTTTCCTTTCTGGTCTTCCCCTTTTGTGACATCACTTCTCTTCACGTGTTTCATAGGGTTGAACGTCTTCTGGTTTGGTAGCACCAGTTCTCCTATTCTTGCCATGCCAAAGAATGCTACTTTCAGGCATGCATTAACTGCTGCATTGAGTGGTTCATTGGTTCTTAGCTCTCTGCACAGCCTCTCTATGATCTCCACTGTGAATGAATGGATCCCTTTTTGGTCTCCTGGATTCTGGAGGTGCTAGCCTTGCTGCTCTGTCCAATGCTGCCTGGACCTCCACACTTGTTGCCCTCCATGGTGTGCCATGCAGCAAGTGCCACACTTGGACTCCAAAGACATAATCTGCCAGTGCTGTCCTCAAGTAGGTTCCTGTGCAGGCTGTGATGAAGGCCAAAACCAGGGAGGGGTGAGCTGGGCATCTGTCCTCCTCTGCCATCTCTTGTGTGTCACAAAAGACATGGTATGTGAGAAGTCTGGCTTTATATGTCCCCCTTGTGCTCTCCAACAGTGAGGCTGACATTATTGTCAGCACCCTCTTGAGGTCCCCTACTGTTGCTGCTAGCCTCCCATCACTCTGTCTGTTCATGGTTGGAGTCCAGAGTACCAGTCTGTCTTTTGCAAGACAGTGAGGTTGCTGGTGTGATGTTACAGGCATTAGTCCTGGTCTATATAGTCTCAGGTGCCCTGCCAATGTGGCTGCAGGAAGTGGTGCCTCAAAGCATGACACTCTGTCAAGTGTCCCAGTTGCCAAAGGGTTGTGGTTTAGTCTCATGAAATGCTCTGCTGTTGAACCTCTGTTATGCTGCCCACTTCTTTGACTCTTGTCTTGTGGGTCTCACTCTAGGTTCGTTGTGTCTACTTTCCCATAGAGCCTGAATCTTGGTGGGAGTGAGATCCTTTGTCATGTCGACAAGGAGGTTCTTGTCAATTCCCTGCAGGGAGACTGGAGGTAGGAGTTTCAATTTTGGGGGGTATATTCTTGATGGTTGGTCTGCAGGGTTATATGTGCTTGGAATGTAGGCTGTGTAGATGCTCTCCATTTGCCCCTTGCACTCAGAAACTCATGGACTCTGCAAAAAACCATGTTGATGGCTTTGTTGTAGCTCCTTCCATTCCACCATCCTTCCATAACTCCTCAGTTGTCTCCATATAGCTTGACGCACGCTTCTTTCTTTGTTGCTGCCACTGTTGCTCGTACTAGCAGTTCAAATCCAATGGCTTCTGCCCATTGGATGTCTTGCTTTTCCCCTCTGGTCTGCCACCCTAGTAGCAGCCTCCAGGCCCTCCAATGGTCTCTAAGTATAATGGCAATGCCAACACCTGAACTTGCATTCAAAAAAGCTCCAAAGTCATGGAATATCAATTGAAAATATTTCACTGAACCACTAGGACTGATTGCAACCTTATAGTATACACATAGATTGGTCAAAAGACACCATCTTGGTAAATTCATTTGATTTGTTCATCTGCTCATGGATGGGACACAGGTCTACTGGACTTGTTTCCCCTCTTTCAACCCAGCACCATCCCTACTAAATTATTTGTCATTTTTATACAGGAAGATTTCTTTGGACATCAGCTGGCTCACATGCTGATGTCTGCTACCATCTGCTGGCATGACAGTAGACAGCAGATACTCATGCACCCTTCTACTCTTCTCCCTTTTTCTCCCCAGTGCCATCCTCTCCACTCTCCACACTACCTCACATGCCACCCCTGTCCGCCACATGCATCCCACTTCTCTCCTCCCCCCTGACCTGACGTCCAACATCTGCTACATCTACTGGCATGCCAGTGGATACCCACCCTCCTCCCCTTCCTCTTTTCCCCTCTTTCTCCCCACCCCCATTCCTTTTCCACCACCCCTCATGCTCCTCTAGATGCCACTCCATGTGGCAGATGCTTATGCACCCCCTTTTCTTCTCTTGTGCCCTGATGCTGGGCAATGCCAGGGGTTGCCAGAGGTTGCCAACAGATGCCAGCAGATATTCAATGGATGCCAACAGATGTACAACAGATGCCAACAGATGCCAGCGGGTCCCAATGGCTGCCAACGGATTCTGATGGATATTAGCTGATGGCAGCTGATGCCAACATCCCTTTCAAGCCACAAAAATTCTTTTCAGGAGTATGCCACCCCCCTTTCACCTCTAAATATCTATGCACAGACCTGCAGGGATGTATGGGGGTGGCCATTTATTGTGTTATCTAATTTTTGATTCTATCCATTAGTAATGGACCTGTGGTGCAACAGTTAAATTGTCAGTGCATTTTATTGCTGGAGGCTTCCCCAAGGCCAGGGGTTCAATTTCCCTCCACAGGCATGAAGAACTAGATAAAGAGTTACTTTTTTTTGATCCAACCAGCCTCCATGGGCCTGTGTAGGCCTGTGCAAATTTCCACTGATGCCCTGTGCAGGCCAGTGTGGGCCTGCATAGGTTTGAGTGAGTCAACATAGATCTGCATGAATGTCTGCTGGTGATATGTGTAGGCTTGCATAGGTCTGCAGGGCTCTTTTGTGGATATACGCTGGCATCAAAGATGGGAAAAGGAGGAAAGGGGAGGCACACAGCCTCAAGTTGCTGCGAGGAGGAAGGGAGAGGGGAGAGAAGTAGAAAACCTTGAGGAGGGTTTAGTCATGCCATGATGTCCACTAACAGAGGAGGTTTTCACTCATGGGCTGATGCCTGCTGGTGGCTGCTGATGCACATTGATGTCCGCTAGTGTCTGCTAGTGTCTGCCAGGCCTGCATGTGCATGTATGTGCCCACCTTTTATCAATCCACTGAACTGTGTTATACAGCACATTGTGACATGTCCATAGCCCTGTATTCTATGGCACTGTGGAGACTACTCTGCTATAGTGTAGTGGACTCTGCTGGACATGTATGGTACAGCACAAAGCAAGCTCCCATACAATGTATGACACATACCATTGTGATGCTGATACAATGCTGTACCAGCAGTCAGGAACACAACATGCACCAGAAGTCAAAATAAACATTTAATCATAAGGCTGAAAACTGTAAGCCTCCTAGTAGCAGTCTCAATAAATTATATCTCCAAAAACACCCCAATAAATACACAGACAGTACAGAACAAAGGGCAGGGACCAGCTCAAGCTATCAACTCAACAATAGTCCAACCACTATTATGGGGAGGGGAAGCATGGGAGCTGACAAAAGGGACAAAATGGGATCAATTTGTGATGATTTAGATCAAGATCAGATCTGACAATACCCAATTTGACATGACTGAAAGGGAAAAGGGAAAGAAGCATGGAGGGATGTCAAAAGAAGCATGAAATGCAGGGAAGTGCTAAAAGGGGGAAGAAGGATCTATGGATGGGATCATGCTAAATAGAGCTGAAGCAAATGGGGAAGTGGCAACCAGAAACATCCAGATGAATGGTGGAACAAGAAATTTAATAATGGCACTGGTGGCACCAAAACAGGCCTCCCAAAAGGAAAATTGAACTATCAAATATGTTCTTGAGGCTGGTGAGTTTACAACAAAGAGTCATGTGTAGTTAGTGGTCTGTGCACAGAAAAACAGTATAAATAGCCCAAGTTTAGTAGAGAATAGACAGGCAATTGATAGGCAAAGGCTTAGTAGTTCCCAGGGAGTGAATTACTTAGGCTGGAGTTTGTTGAGAACCCTCTGCATTGCAGGATCTTTGATATTCTGTGAATTAATCAATACATCAACCTCATCATCAAGCATCAGTGTGGATTAGAGGCAACTTTCTAAGACTTCAAGAAAGCCCCAGAACTATCAGTACTACTTGCAACCAAGTACTACAATGCCCTACCCTGGTAGGCCAGTCTGTCACCCTACTGACTTTTACAGGGTCCATGCCAATATGCCCAGGGAATATCTTCAAACTCAAGTAGTCCACCTCCATTGTCTGAAAGCAGCACTTCTCAGGCTTCAGAAACAGGTCTGCCTCATGCAGGCATCACAAGACTTCATGGATGTGGGCATTATGCTGTGCTGGGTCTTCAGAGAAAATAATGATATCATTCAAATAGAGCACCACATAGACATCCATCAGGTCATGAAAAAGGTTGTTTACCATGTGCTGGAAGGCTTCTGGGGTGACTGCATGACCAGGAACCCAGGAACTCAAATTGCCTATAACATGTAAGGAATGATATTTTTCACTCATTGCCTCTCTGATCCAGACATTGTAGTAACCCTATCTCATATCCAAGGTCATGAACACCCCTGCTGTGCACAGTCAGTCCAGGAGTTCAGTTGTCAGGGAAATTGGGTATGCATCTGGCCACATTACAGTGTTCAAGGCTCAAAAGTCCACCACCAGCCGCAGCAACCCATCCTTCTTCTTCACAATGAAGACTGGCATCCTGCAAGGTGCACTTGACAGCCTGATGTAGCCTTTGGCCAGATTTTTGTTAATAAACTTGTGCAGGGCCCACAGCTCCACAGGCACCAACTGATAGAGTCTTTCCAGAGATGCAACTGCTGCACCATCAATGAGGTCAATGCCCAGGTCATGTTCCCAGTGAGCTGAAAGGTGTTCCAACTGTGACTTGTCAAATACATCCAAGAACTTGTAAAATTTGGCTGGCACCAAGTTCTCCATGCTGCACTTTCTTAGCCTACCCGATGCATGCTCTATCAGAATCTGTGAGAAACTTTACCCTGCTGCATCCCAGCACAGGCATGGGCCTCTGGCACCCTTCACTGACTCCCAGCCAGTCCCACCTCTGTTTCAGAAACACACCTTCACCTCCTCCAGACCCTCCTCACACTAGACTGCCTCTTCTATGCACACCTCCACCCTCTTCACAGCTGCCACACTCAGGCCATGCAGCCATTGGGTCCTCCTTGTCTTTGCCCTTTTTAGCTTTGCATAATACTCTGCCCATGTTGGCACTAACAGCTGCTCCTGGATACCTCATGCATTTTTTGATCTGTGGGCAAATGTCCACACTGCATGCTGAAGTGAGGTGGGCACTGCTGCTGCCACATGTGGAGAGGCACAAAGTTATTGTGCTGCCAAGAGTCATGGAGCCACCACTGGCAAGCACTGTTCAGTACATTGGCAAGAGTTAAATTTAACCATTAAGCATGACCAGTCTATTATCAAATTGTGCATGCACAGCCAGTTTATGCCAAAGATAAGATTATTATTGCCAATATTCGTGATGTCACAGTTCTCCACATGCTTCTCAATCATGATGCACAGAGAAACCTCCATCATAATTAGGCCTGAACAAATCTCCAAATTGTCAATTATATGCAAATAGAGCAGCCTCTTCTTTTGGACAGTGAAAAAGGCCTGCTTGCAGACAAAACATAGGTTGATGAAGTAGCAGCTGGTGCCAGAGTCCACTATTGCTTGTGTGTCAACAATGCATGGCTGTGCTGCAGGCCCCTGAACCTGCAGTGTAACTGACAGCTCCACAACTGTCAGAAGACCAGTCTTTGGACTGTGTCAAAATTTATTCTGAGCTTAGTCCAATGATGTGCCTATTCCTAGCAGATTTGACCAGCTGCTTGGCCTACCTTTTCCCCCTTTGTCTCTTAGTAGTCAGCCTTAATAAGTCATATGCATGGACCTTACTCAGCATTAATTATTGTTAGTCATATTCCTTTACATACCAGGGCCTGCTTAGTAAACAGTATTAGTAATAGCACAGCCACCAATGTAGTATATATAGGCAGCCTGTGGGATAGAATATTCCCAGGCTGAACAATGGCAGTGTTCTCCTGGCCTACACATTGAATTGACTGTAAGCTCTTAAGCAATGTCTGATCACCTTAGTTAGCCTTGCTGGTCTCTTGCCTGACTCTTGCCTGCCTCTATGCCTGTTTGACTCTTGCTTGTCACCAGCACTTGCTAGTCTGTGTAAGGAGTTTTGCAAACGTTCAGCATTGTCCTTACACCAATACTGAAAACAGTAAATGTGGAGACCTTGCATGAATTACCACTGCTCACTGATGCTGCTATCTTTGCTTAATACTTACTTGGTCAAAACTATGTAAAACAACTCCATTTGTAGTCAACAATATATAGAACTGGTTGGTTGCACCCATCGCAGTGACATGGGGCAACCCTACACAAAACCCTCCCCTGGCACCTTCTCAACTTTTGCTTCTCCACTTGCTATCGCCTTCTATACCACAGCTTTAATCACTGCTGCCCACAGTAGGCACTCTGCCATGAAATGGCCTGGCTTCTTGCACTTGAAGCACTTTCTCATGGCAGGTGTGGCCTTTGCAAGATCAACATCCATTGTGTTTGAGTCAGCCATCAGCAGGGGCAGGGCTGCTTATACTTGCACTGGAGGTGAGGGAGCCAGCAACACCAAGGTCATTGTATGTGGGCTTGCATTTGCTGCATGCCAGGCACCCTTGTATTGTGCCACTATATCCATCAGTTTGCTCTCCTGGCATAGCAATATGTTATGAGCCTGCTCTGCAGTGTCATAGTCTGTATTTACCAATGCCTCCATTGCTGCAGCACTCAAGCCCTTCCAGAAGCAGTCCTTCATGTAGTTGCTATTGGTGTTGGCCAGGCTAAGCTTATCCTTGAGTTTGAAAAATGTCATAAAGTACTCCATAATCAACTTCAATCCTTGCTAGAGAACTTCAATCCAGTTGAGTGCATCCTGGGCCAGATTGTGCATTCTGAAGGCAGCCTTGAAGTCTGCCAGCCACATGACCCACTGTAAACAGCACAGGTTGGTGTCCATGTTGTCAGGCCCTGTCATGATAATATACAACCAAGCCTGAGCCAACTCTGTCAGGTATGACTATGTCCACAAGATCTTCTGCTAGTCGTCGCAAAAAACCTCAAACTCTACTGCTGCCTCCACCTGTCAGACAAACTGATCTGCAAGCCTTAGACACTCTGTCATACCTCTCCAGCAGGCTACACTGGCTCAAAAAACTGCTCCAATGTTTGGCCTTTTTGGAAAGATTTACATGGTGTGCAACAATTACCTAAGCAAAATATTGTAGAACATCACATGACATACAACTGCATCCTGGCTTTATAATGATGTATAGATCATGTGATTTGGACCAGAACTTGCTTATCAATAAATCAAACAAAATATTCAATCATTGGGGCAGTTTTTTGACTTGCTCTAATTTTCATATTTTCTCAATACTTTTCAGCAGTAGAAGATAGAAACACCTTGTGGGAAGTATAAACAATGTCATGTGACCTTGTTTATACTAATTTGATATGTTCAACTTCAATCAATCACCTTCTTGACACTCTGCCACCATCATGCAACCTGTTTCTGCTGCCAATCGCTCTTCTGTTGCTTCTCTCCTTAATGAGAGGTATTTTCAGCATCAAATCCAAGCAAAAACTGGCCTGGGAAAGGGCACTGTAAGGAGGATCCACAAAGAACTGGAGAGCAACAAAGAAAATCATCCTGGAAGTCATCCTTTCAAGCTTACAACATGTGACAAACAGTCTATTATTCATCAAATTACTACTGAGAAGCTGGATAATGCTGTTCAAGCTACACATTCATTGATTCTGTCATTTCTAGTCTTGTCAATTCTCAGACAGTGAGGAATGCATTGAAGAAGGCAGGTTTTTGCTCAGCAACAAAGAAGAAAGTTCCCATGCTCAAGGCTGCTCATCATGCAAACTGGCTCAAGTTTGCTTAGTATCATAAAAACTAGACAGTGGAGGATTGAAAAAGAGTTTTGTAG
>QFEW01001713.1:0-38662 GCA_003316525.1 Termitomyces eurrhizus
GGCAGATTGCGGTGCTAAACCATCAATCCATCACCCTTCTGTTTGTCCAAAATGCTTAGCGATGTCAGGCGCCAAATCGAGGCACTAAGCGGTGTCAAATGCCAAGGTCAAACGCCAAGCTGTCCGTCAGTTTTTGATAGATCATCAGGCTTCTCGCTAAGCACTGTCGTCAGTGACTGATGCCATCTGTCAGTTGTCATTCTGTCTGCCATCGGCGCTATCACTGATTGGATCTGCTTCTTGCCGCACGCGGCTGTCAAATCTTGCCAAAATTGGTTAGTTAGCGCGCGCTAAGATATTCCAAGCCCGTGCTGCGTTGCCATAGCCTGCCGTTGATGCGCTGATCCTGTATGGGGTCCTATCAGTGCAAGCTTCACATCTTCTGGGGTTGTCTTTCCAATTTTCTTCAGGATCAGACTATCCACCAATATTGTCTGCGCCGCTGCCATACATGTCACCACCTTCAATGAGCTGCAATGTTCTACCTCCACTACTACTCCTGCCTTGCCATTCTCTTTTCTGTCAACACTATCTGCCTTGCATTATCTTTGTTTCAAACTTTGTAATCAGGCTTTCTTGACAGCCTATTAGGGCCCATGCTCAGTCGACCCAGCCTATAATGAATTATGAAGCCAAACTGATTCAAAAACAGACTCCACCTTGCCTGATATTGACTCAGATCCTTTGCTGTCATAAAATAATCCAGATTTTGATGATCTGAGAACATGTCAACTGGAAATGCTCCCCTCCAAATAAGGATGCCAAGCCTCAAATGTCCTTACCACTGACAGCAACTCTTTATTATGCACATTATAATTTCACTCCACTGGCTGCATAGACTTAGAAAAGAAAGCCACAGGCTATCACTCTCCATCATGCATCTTCTGCAACATCACTGCACTTACTGCAAAGTCAGACGTATTTATTCCCACTTGGAATGCTATGTCCATGTCAGGCATCATTAACATCAGTGTCCACATGAACGCCTTCTTCAACCCCTCAAATGCTGCTTGCTCTGCTACACCCCACTGCCACAGCCATCCTTCTTCTTCAGATCCTCAAGTGGCTTGGTGATTGTCATATAATCCTCTACAAACCAGCGACAAAAATTACAGAACTTTAAAAACTGGTTCACCTATCAGAAGTTTCAGAGAACCGGCCATTTGGTGACTCCACTAACCTTCACAGAGTTCATACTGACATGCTCAGGCAGCTCTAAATACTGTTGTCCCCACCAGAACCACGTCTTCCTGGTGCGCACATGTTTTAGCCTGTAGAACTGTTCTGCCAGCAGATCTGGACATGTTTGTGATTATACTGGCACTGTGTCATGCTCCTTTGTGCACAGACATTCTGACTACGCTACTCCTTGCCTGCCCAGCAGCCTTCCTACCCAGAAGACATGAGCCTCTGCAGTGCAGTGATGCAAAGTCAGACATTCAAGATCAAGTTGTCCTTGACAATGTCTATGATGTTAAAGACTAACACCTTTTCATGGTCTCTAACTACTAGCCATAGGTGCACTTCATATGTGAGAAGACCAGATCTGACCTATTGTATGCTTCCTCCATCATCCTGTAGCCTGTGTTTACCAGCACCTTTATGGCCGCTGTGCTTAGCCTTTCCAAAAGCAATCCTTTATGTACTCACTCTCTGCATCGGCGTGCTCCAGTTTTCTTTTTCAATTTGAAAACGGCTGTGCAATAATTTATAATAGACTTTGACCCTTGTTGCAACTGGCTGATACAAGCCAAGGCATCCTGCACTGGGTTGCATGTGGAGCAGAAAATGCTGAGGATTCAGGTCTGGGTTGTCTTCATCTGTTGTAATAACATATAACCACTTCTATGCAGATCCAGTCAGGTTCTGCCACTGATGAGCCTGCATTGTGGCTGGCTACAGATAGCATCAATACCCACACCTCATATTAGCCTACCAGTACTACCAGAAGTGCCATGCTCTAGTGCTTCTGGTACTATTTTTTCCATATTTTTACACTAATAACTTGCAGCTACAGACTCCAATTACTCTCGGACCACTTTTTATGGCACTACTTATTCTTTGCACTATTGTTGACACCTCACCACACCTTGCCACTTGCACTTCAAGGCTATACATTTACACAGACACTTGGCATCAGTCAATCCAGCATAATGCTCTTAGCCAGTGGCAGTGCTTATAGAATAAAATGATAAAGTATTTCCATGACAGCATCATTATGGGCATTTTTACTATACAATTCAATTCACATCATTTACTTACATTCCCATCAGTTCACCACCCTCTAGCAGTGCTTAACCTTTTAGCATCAGCTAACTTCCTTTACTATAAATACTTACTTTTTGTTAGTAGTACAGGAAATCAATTTAGCAGTAGGGATTGTATCCCAACATTTTGGTCACTATACATAACAGACTACCTCTTGTTGACTGTGTCAAGCAAGAGGACTATGCTCTAGTTTTCTATCTCTCTCTCTCTAGTGCCTTGCAACTATGGCTTGGCTTTTGTGCTTAGATCTACTAAGCAATCTCATCCTTTTATTATCACATTCTAGGTGCTAACACTTAGTGCCTCTTAGCAACCCTCTCCCACACCTCTTAGCACCTTTCTTAGTAACTTTCCCACACCTCTTAGCGCCTTCCTTAGCAACTTTCCCATGCTCTTAGCACTCTCTTTTAGCGACATTTAGCATCCTATAGCCACGTTTTGGAGCCTTATGCAAGTGCCTCCAATTACTCACTTTCCTTGCCACTAACCTCTTGCCTACTGTGTGTTCTCTGAGACCTGTTTGGGACTCTTTCACACACTTAGCATGTTTAAAGCTATATTAGCTAAGTAGCTATACTAGTGATAGTGCATGCAGTATCTAGCTCAATTTGGGCATCATCACTACTCGTCTTTAAATGTCTTGAACTCAGCAGCTGCCTCCATCTGACGCATAAACTGATTTGCCAGCTCCTTTGACTTGCCATTGTAGACGTCCAGCAGGTTGATCCTCAGAGCATGAAATCCTTGTTGAGCCTGACGCAGCCTGTGTAGCTCTTGAATCGACTGCTCTAACCTCTTAATGTATTCCAGGACTGCTGTCAACCTATCCTTCTGTGTCTTTGCCCTTGGCCTTGCTAACTCCAGGCTCTCATTGATTCTATCCAAGCTTGCCTGCAACTGGGCCACCAACTGGGACTGAATTGCTTGGAATACCATGTCAGCAATCTGTTTACTTGCTCTATCCATAGCTACAGAGTTCGGCACATTTACAGAGGCCATTATCATTAAGAAAAAATTTTTTAGACTATTCTAGCTCAAGTGTTAGGCCTTGTCTTGCAGTTTACAATGCGATGTAAGATTCCACATAGAGACATCACAATGGTACATGTCATACATTGTACAGGAGCTTGCTTTGTGCCATACTATACGTGTCCAGTAGAGTCTGCTATACTAGAGTGGAGCAGTGCCTACAGTGCTGTAGAATACAGAGCTGCAAACGTGTCACAATATGCTGTATGACATGGTCTAGTGGATCCATAAAAGGCAGGCATACATATGTGCATGCAGGCCTGGCAGATGCTAGTGGACACTAGTGGACATCAATGTGCATCAGTGGCTGCCAGCAGGCATCAGCCCATGAGTGAAAACCTCTTCCATTGGCAGACATTATAGCATGAATAAACCCTCCTCAAGGTTCTCCACTTCTCTTTCCTCTTCCTTCCTTCCTGCAATAACTCAAGGCTGCATGCCTCCCCTTTCTTCCTTTTCCCACTCCTGATGCCAGTGTACATCTACAAAAAGGCCCTGCAAACCTATGCAAGCCTACACAAGCCATCAGCAGATATCTATGCAGACATATGTCAATGGACTCAAACCTATGCGGGCCTACACAGGCCTGCATAGGGCACCAGTGGACATCTGCAGAGGCCTATGCAGGTCTATGGGAGCTGGTTGGACTAAAAAAAAAAGACAACTCTGATCCCCCTTATGTTTGTAGAGGGGAATTGAATTCCTGGCTTTGAAGAAGCCTCCAGCAATGGAACACACATTTAACTTTTGCACTACAGGTCTGTTACTAATGGATAGATTCAATGGTTGGATAACACAATGAACAGATGCCCACCTACATTTCCGCAGATTTCCATATGGATATTTAAGGTGGAAAGGGAGTGGCATACCTCTCAAAAGAGTTTTTGCAGCTTGAAAGGGGCGTTGGCATCATCAGCCATCAGCTGGCATCTGTTGGAGTTTGTTGGCAGCCATCATGACCTGCTGGCTTCCATCGCATCCATCAACATCTGTTGTACATCTATCAGCATCTGGTATCTATTGGCATCCATGGAAATCTGTCAGCAACCCTCAGCACTGTCCAGCATCAGGGCAGGAGAGAAGAAAACAGGGTGCATGGGCATCTGCTGCATGAAGTGGCATCTCAGAGGGCATGGGAAGTGGCAGAAAAGGGATGGAGTAGAGAGAAAGAAGGGGAAGGAGAAAGAGGAGGAGCATGGATGTCTGCTGGTATGCCAGCAGACATAGCAGATGTTGGATGTTAGATCAGGGAAGAGGAGGAAAGTGAGGTGCTTGTGGTGGATGGGGATGGCGTGTAAGGTAGTATGGGGAGTGGAGAGGATGGCACTGGAGAGAAAAAGAGGAAAGGGCAGAAGAAGATGCATGAGTGTCTGCTGTTTGCTGGCATGCCAGCAGACGGTAGCTGACATTGGCATATAAGCCAGCTAACAACCAGTTCTAGTGGTTCAGTAGAATATTTGTTTATTGATATTCAATATTGTGTACAGTGGCAGGTTCTACTCCTCCTACTCCACCTTAATAGGGTCTAATGGTGTGTTTTTATATGGGTGCATTTTTGCTCTACATATACATTGTACTGACATGTAGTAAGCGCTTGTGATGCAATAGAATATTAATAGGTTGATATTTCATATTTTGCACATGAGGCAGGTTCAACTCCTGCTAGTAACAAATATTTTAATAGGGCCTGTAAGCCCCAATAAAATATCCATTCATCACTCGCTAGCATCATTAAGTTGATCTGTTCAAAACTCTAGAAATTACTGAAGCAGGATAGAATAAAGGAATTTGCGCATGTAATCATTCCAGTGCACATGACAAGTGACAATACATCAAAGCTGGCTATCTTTTTTACAAAGACCAGCACAAAGGTGGCCAGCCACAGTGTATTATCAACTTGTCACATGTACTAGAATGAACACATGTGCAAATTTGTCCATCTTATGCCACTGCAGAAATCTCTAGAGTTTTGAATGGATCAAATTTATAATGCTAGCAGATGTTAGCGGCCTGCTGCTATTATATAATGTGCACTAGTGGGAGTCAAACTCATCTCTTGTGCATAATATAAAATATCAATTTATCAATATTCCATTATACCACAGATGCTTACTACAAGTCAGGATAGTGTTTATGTAGTGCACAAATGGACCCATACAGAATTTGAATGAATAGTGTTATCAATTTTTACTTGTAGTAAATTGACAGAGGATGGAAGAGGTCCGCTGGAGTGGTATCTTGTATATAGATGGATCAAAGAATTTACTGCAACTGGTGCATCTGTATTGAATTGACAATATTAAACTGATATTTATTTACACCATGGAGTAGTATCCTGTACATGTACACCACACTGACTTGTATAGTAAATATTTGTGGTTCAATGGAATACTGATAAATAGATATTTTATATTGTGCACAAGAGGTGAGTTCAACTTCCCCTAGTATACATTATAGCAGCAGGTTGCTGACATCTTTAATGTTATTTAATATATTCAAAACTTCAGAGATTACTCAAGAAGTTTAGATTGGATGACCTTGTCCTAGCATGTGGCAAATTCTTCTATTTCAAACTTCTCAAGTCATCTCTGGAGTTTTAAACAAAATTATTCAAGAAGTTTAGGTTGGATGACCTTGCACTAGCATGTGACAAGTTTTTCCATCTCAAACTTCTCAAGTCATTTCTGGAGTTTTGAATGGAAGTCGTGTCTTTTCCTCAGCAAATGGGATGAGGTTCCTTTGTCTGATGACTATTGTTTTTGGTCGCTTGTATTTCTTCAGAGAGTTCAGATTCATGATCAAATATCTATAGCTAGGACCTAGCCATTGTACTGAAGATCTAAGAAGACCACTCATTGATATCAGCAATATGCCTCAATTTGGATGGGCTGGATACTAGCAGACAGCAGACCCTATCCATCAATGACAAATGTCAACAGACACTAAACGGAAATATATATTTTATCATGTAATTCTTCAGTTGAGAACTGTGTGGTTGCAGAAAATTATATTGTCTACAAACATGTCTGCCTTTTTGCAACTGCCTGAACTAATATTTTTACTAAAGAAAAGACAAGTAGAACCAATATTTACAGTGGAAGAAAAATCTATTTTTGAACCATACAAGAAACTCTACTGCTCCTCAACTACTCCCCAAGCTCAGACTGCTATTTTGAAGAATAAAATTTTAACGGATATTTTCAACTACTGGGCCATTAAGAGAACAGAGCCAAAGATAGGAAAAGAGTGGGCAAAGAAAATCAAAGTAGGTACAGCAACTTATTGCAAAGAATTAGACATCATTTGCTTGAATAGAAGGTTGTCCAGTATATCAAGAATTGCTGGTGCCCTTATTACTAGCATAAAGATTCAAAGGTGCTTCTGAAAACTTCACTGTGAGATGTTGTTTGGCAGACAATGAATGGCAAAGGAGATAAATAAGGAGATCCAGAACTTGTAATGCCTCAGGATTAGATGCATTTGCACAATATAATGTGGCTGTCAAAAATGTTATGCATCAATTCACATCATAGGAGGAAAGTTGTTTATGGAAGATGGTGGCAGAATGGAGCAAAAAAGGAAATTCATCAGAAATTCAGCACAAGTTGGTACTCCTTCCATCTTCCATTCATCCTCTATTTGTTGTACATCTGTCCGCTTGATTTTGCTTTCTAATTGTTGTCTCTTTAGGAAGGCCCAAAAGCATGGTTTAAAGCGTGTAGACAATGCAGATGTGCTTCAATTTAGAAAGATGGGCATGTTGAGTTGGACTATTGTTGTTTGGTATGCAGATAAAGGCATGACTATTAGAATGTGTCAGGGGACTCCTCATTTCTTCCTTTTCTCACTCCTTATCTCTTTACTCTCCCTTCATTTATTTTCTTATTTCTTCTGACATTATTTTATTTTACTGTTTCTATTCTTTCAACACTATCTGTTAGTACTACTCTTAGCCCTTGAGGTGCTCTGGTTCTTTAGCTACCATTCAGACAAGTGTGAGCCCTTCAGCACCGCTTCCAGACTGCTTATATAAGCCAGAGTTTGCCTTTTTGACTTCTAAAGTCCAGAGTTTTCCTGCCTTGTTTGCATAGTTGTTTGGTTAGTCAATTTTCGAGTTTTTAAGGTTTTGTTGTACTGTACAGTTGTTTCCCATGCTTTAAAAGCCTCAGAAGCATCCAACCTGGCATAGGGAATTCCTAGACTTGTTCTCTTTAGATCTTCCTCTGCTAGATGAGTAGTTATTATAATATTGTCAGTACATATTCTAATACACTTTGGATCTCCCTCTGCCAGCTGTGTGACTGAGCCATAGCCTCTAGAGGTCGCCTTTACAGAATGTATGTAGTGCCATCATTCTTTAAACAATTTTGACACCAATTATAGTCATAACAATATGTTATACTTGACCCATGCTAACCGATTTACTTTTCAAGACTTCTTTCCTAACTTTGTTAGTAACCTCAACAAGAAGATGATGGATTACATGTCTGCTTTTCTTGGTAGAGACATGTCGTCTAACATGCAATCACTCATGATTTGACTCCTCCTATCCTTACAGACCATAACCCCATCCTTGATCTGGATAGGGATGGATTCTCAATATTATCAGCAGTTCCAGAACTAAATATATTTCAAACTTGGGCAGAATTGAAAATGCTTGTCCAGGACTATCTGAATACTCATTACAGTGAATCCTAGTTTTCTCCATCTTTGCTCATTATCTGATCACTCCATCAGAAATTGCATCTGGTTACCAGTATGAATCTGCTCCTTATAAGACAGTAAGAATCAATGATCAGCAATTTATACATTCAAGGTATCTTCCAGAGGGTCTGATATTCCAAGATCTCCATAATCTTGGTTGGCCTAAGCTATTGCATCTGCTGACCTTCTGGAGAGACTGTCAAGGACAGTATGAATCTGATGACACCTTTCACTAGACAGTTTATCTCAATTATCACAAGCAGCCAGTAGCTGCTGAGTATGGCATCTGAGCTGATCATAAAAAAAATACAGCAGCAGCAGCAGCATGTAAGGCTACATGCAAAAATAGAGGGAAAAATTGGAAACAGAGGCCAACACCATCAGCAGTAGTCAATGGCAACAGTAGGACCATTGCTAATGATGAAGCTGCTGATGGCGGATCTGCTTTAATCAAATCACTGAATTTGCAGCCAACTTAGAGTGGCAATTGGGGCCTACACTTCTCCTGTCACCTAGCATACTACACATACCACTGCCTGACTTACAGGAGGAACCCCCCTGTCTTGTGCTCACCACACACTCCATAGCCTCAGCGTCACAACAGATCCACGGTTCACAATAAATCCCAATCAAATGTATTAGCTTCTGCTCATGACGAGTCTGCTCATGATAAATCCATTCATGACAAATGTGGTGATAATATAGCAGTGGTAGATGCCACTACCATTCACCTCTTACAACAAAGAGGATGGAGCCATCCAGACTTTCCAGTTAATAGCCCTAGTGATGGTTTCTTTAGATATAAAGTATCAAAAAGGGTGCTCAACATTCTTTAAGATGAGGACAATGATCAATTTGAAGATAAGGAAAGGCCAGCATTACAAAACCAAAAGAAGTGCAAGGCATTGTCTAACCAATTGTCAACTAATTCTAAGCAACTCCACAAGTCTCAAGCACAAATGTTACAGGAGAATGCAGCTCGATACATTGATATGTCTACACCAGCAAAAAGGGGTAGCAGCCATACTAAGGTTATTTGACTAGTCTGCCGTCATTGATGTGGAGAAAAGGGGAATGTTATATTACATTTTTGTAAACTATAGTATTATAAAAATGTAGCAATGTTTGTCATAGTAAAAAAAATGTTCTACAATGTAATAATAAGCTGTCTATCTTAAATCGTCCATCTTCACTTGTCTTTTGTTGCCTTCCATCTTTCAGTAAGCTGACTGGATGATTGGGTCCATTGTATTGGCAGCCAACTACTTCAGAAGTTGCTGCAAGCCTATTCCCTTGGGCCAGAGAGAGCAGAGATTGGTGGAGGAACAGAAGATGGTTGAGGGGGTGACAGAGATATTCATGTGAGAGATGTTCCTGAGGATGTTTGTTGAAGCAGGAACAGAGCAACAGTGAGAGCAGATAAGTCAGTGGCAGGATGAGATTGGTCAGTGGTGAGGGCAGAGGTATCACTAGTAAGAACAGATATGTCATTAGTAGAAACAGATATGTCAGCAGTGGCAGAGGATTGGTTAGCAATAGGGTCAGGAGTAGTTTCTTCCTCTTTAACAATGGGTCTAAGTTCACTGTGCCCTGTTGAATGCACTGCCACATTATCCTGAGCTGACAGACTAGAGAGACAGATGGAAATGTGAAGTTGACTCTGCAAAATGTTAATCATACCCTAAATATTGCAGATTTGCTTTTCTGTCTGACGGATCTGTCTGTCGTAGGCTACAAGTGTCTCATCTACAAGAGAAACATTAGTTTGCAGAGTTTCTATGCAGCCACCAAGCATGTCAACTTGAGTCTGATAGTGACGGAAGAAGTCCTCAATATGTGGTAACCAGCTTTTCTCAGCCGTGACAAACCTATCCCACATTTGCTTCTCAACATTCTGCAATGCTTCCTGGAACATATTCTCTATCTTGTCCAAACGGCTTTCTACCTCTGTCATTATACCAGCCACAATGTCCTCACTGTGATTAGACTCCATTGCCTGCTCCTTGCCTTTTCCCTTGACCGAAAGAGGATCTGCTAGGTAGTTGGAGGTCAATGGTTAAGATAAATAGACAAACAGTTTTGATGGTCTCATGATTGGACTGACTAGTTCATCTGCTAACTATTGATTAGCTATTTGAGCAGGAAAAGAGTTTCATACCATTATCACTCTCAATAATCCTCACTGACTTCTTTTTTAGTAGTTTTTTCCCCTTTTCCTTGTTGCCAGGCTTAATAGTTTTCTTGACAATTATCAGGCTGCATGTTTGTTTGCAAACGAGCTAGCAGGGATTGCATGCAGTGCTGCCCTTTGTTCTGACACACTTTAGCTGCTTACTATTGCAATATTGGCAAGAGGGGTGGATGTGCTGACTCTTGCGACAAGGTGCTGTCCTCAAATACCTGCCCAATAGCATCTCTCTAGTAATTTCCTCCTTTGGTATCCTGCCTTCTTGTTCTTCTTCTTTTTCTTCATCTTCATCTTCATCTTCATCCTTCTGCTTCTCTGATGTTGCATGGCTACTAGAAAGTAGATGGTTACCAATGTAACTCACCCGTCTTTGCTCCTTGGAGGTTGGTGACAGATCAGATAAAACTCCTGCTGCTGGAGGATTTGGTTGTTTTATCTTCTTCAGAATTGGTGATGGACCAGATAAATCTCCTGCTGCTGGCCTATGATCTATTTGATCTTCTTGTGCTGGTGCCATTGATAGATTGGCCTCAGTTGACAGATCAGGTCATTCTTTGTTCCTACTTAGTTCTTCTTCTCTTCTGCTCCTCTGAGATCATTTCTTCGTAGCGTCCTTCAATTGCCTGGTCATATTCTCATCAGAAAGCTTGCTCTGAAGTAGTAGGATAACTTCATTGATAAAATTTCTTCTAGCATCAAGGAGGAGTTTCTTATCATCCTTAACCTGCCTAACCATCAACTACATGTCAGTCTACAGGACGACTATTAGTGCATGTCTATTAGGCAAGAGTGCTTGCATCTTACCAGATTCTTCAGCTATTCTTTGAGTTGATGCAGGTCTCCTCTGAGAGCAAGGTATAATATTCGAAGATTCACGTTAACAACCCATTGGTGGAGTTCTTCATTAGACATGGTAGATGGAGGATTAAAGAAACAGACAAGAACTTTACATAAAGCAAGTTCTGAAAATAGATATCATGTGACCCTATTTAAATTACAAAAAAAGTTTGATTTATTGCTTGATAAACTTTACTTTGTTTATTATATTGTGTAGTAAATAACAATTAGCTAAGCAGGTCAAAAATTCTAGACAGTTTGATATTAATGCACTCATAGGAGTCGAACCTGCTGACTGCAAGACATAATGAATACACATTGATAATATTCCACTATACCAGAGATGCCTACAAAAATCTGCTATGATGTAAATAAATATCAGTCTAATATTCCATGTATAGTAAATAACAATTAGCTAAGCAGGTCAAAAGTTCCTGACAGTTCAACATCAATGCACTAGTGGGAGTCAAACCTGCCTACTACAAGATACAAGGAATATCAATTGAGAATATTTCATTACATCACAGATGTTTACTGTATAGAAATCAGCTACACCTTATGTACAGAATACCACTCCAGCAGACTCCTTCTGCTCTCTGTCAATTTACTACAAGTAAAAATTAATAACACTATCCGTTTAAATTTTATATAGGTCTATTTGTACACTACATGTACACCATCCTGAATTGTAGTAAGTGCCTGTGGTACAATGGAATATTGATACATTGATATTTCATATTGTGCACAAGTGGTAAGTTCAACTCCCACTAGTGCACATTATACAATAGCTGCAGGCTGCTGATGTTTGCTGGTGTCATTAGTTTGATCTGTTTAAAACTTCAGAGATTTCTGCAGAGGAATAGGATGAGACAAATTTGCGCATATATTTCTTCCAGCGCATGTAACAAGTTGATGATGCACTGTGGCTGACTATCTTTGTGCTGGTCTTTGTAAAAAAAATAGCCAGTCCTAGTGTATTGTCACTTGTTATATGCACTGCAATAAATATATATGCAAGTTCTTCTATCCTATTTCTTTTCAGTAATTTCTAGAGTTTTGAACAGATCAACTTAATGATGCTAGCAAGCTAATGAATGAATAATTTATCAGGGCTTACTACAAGTCAGTATATTATCTGTTAATGTCCGCTAATGTTATTTATTTGATTTGTTCAAAACTCCAGAAATTACTTGAGAAGTTTAGAATGAAGGAACTTGCACATGCTAAGGCAAGGGCATCCAATATAAACTTCTCAAGTAATTTCTAAAATTTTGAATGGATCAAATTTATGATGTTAGCAGATATCAGTGGCCTGCTGCTCCAATGTGCACTAGCAGGAGTTAAATCCACCTCTTGTGCACAATATGAAATATCAATGTATCAATATTCTATTGGACTGCTTACCAAAAGTCAGTACAGTGTGCATGTAGTGCAAAAATGCAGCAATATAAAAAGACACCATTATACGTCATTAAAATGGACTAGGGGAGTCAAACCTGCCACTCCACACAATACTGAATATCAATTGACAAATATTCCACTGAACTACTGGGACTGGTTGCAACCTTATGATATACATATAGATTGGTCAAAAGACACCATCTCAGTAAATTCATTTAATCTGTTCATCTTTATAGATGGGACACAGGTTTATTGGACTTGTTTTCCCTCTTTTAACCCAACACTATTTCTACTAAATTGGTTGTCATTTTTACACAGGAAGATTTTTTTAGATGTTAGGTACTGTTCGTTAGCATGCCAGCAGATAGCAGACATTTACGCATCTTTTTCCACCCTTTTCCCTTTTTCTTTTCAGTGCCATCCTCTCCACTCTTCACACTATCTCACATGCCATCCTCATTTACCATATGCACCCTGCTTCTCTGCTTCCCCCTAACTTGACATCCAATGTTTGCTACGTCTGCTAATATACTAGCAGACATCCATGCTTCTTCCCTTTTCTCTTTTCTCTCTTTCTTCCTATCTCCATCTCTTTTCCACCATCCTCGCATCTTCTAAGATGCCACCCCATGTGGTGGATGCCCATGTACCATGTTTTCTTTTCTCTTGCTCTGATGCTGGACAGTGCTGAATAATGCTGGACGATGCTAGATGATGTCAGAGATTGCTGATGAATTTCTATGGATGCTGACGAATGCCAACAAATGCCAGCAGGTCACAACGGCTGCTGACAAACTCCAATAGATGCTAGCTGATGGCCAGCTGATGGCTGATGATGCCAACGCTTCTTTCAAGTCGCAAAAACTCTTTTGGGAGGTATGCCACTTCTCTTCCACCTCAAAATATCCATATGGGGATCTGCAGAAATATAGGTGGATGTTCATTTATTGTGTTATCTAACCTTTGAATCTATCCATTAGTAACAAACCTGTGGTGCAACAGTTAAATGTGCATTCCATTGCTGGAGGCTTCCTCAAGGCCAGAGGTTTGATTTCTCTCTACAGGCATAAAGGAAATCAGAGTTGCTTTTTTTTTGGTCCAACCAGCCCCTATAGACCTGTGTAGGCCTCTGCAGATATCTGCTAGTGCCCTGTGCAGGCCTGTGTAGGCCCATATAGGTTTGAGTTCATCAACATACATTTGCATAGATGTCCGCTAGTGGCTTGCATAGGCCTGTGTAGGTCTGCAGAGCCCTTTTGTGGATGTACACTGGCATCAGGGGTGGGAAAAGGAGGAAAGGAGAGATATGCAAACTTGAGTTATTGCAGGGAGGAAGGAAGTGAGGAGAGAAGTGAGGAACCTCAAGGAGGGTTTATTTATGTTATGATGTCCACCAATAGAGGAGGTTTTCACTTGTAGGCTGATGCCCACTGGCAGCTGCTGATATACATTGACGTCCACTAGTATTTGCTGGCATCTGCTGGGCCTGCATATACATATATGTGCCTGCATTTTATAGATCCACTAGACTGTGTCATACAGCATATTGTGACACGTCCACAACTCTATATTCTACAGCATTGTGGGCACTGCTCCGCTTCAGTGTAGCAGACTCTGCTGGACATATATAGTACAGCACAAAGCGAGCTCCTGTACAATGTATGACACATACTATTGTGATGCCCTACCTTGATGAAAGAATTAGGTTGATGAAACAATGTCTATACTGATTTTTTCTTATTGCTGTAACAGAAAATGCCCATAAGGATAATTTTTTTGATAAGCAAGTCTGTTTTCAATCTGCTGTGACTGATGAGATGAGCCTATCATTGACTAACACTAATGAATATGCAAGACCATTGCATGTAAAAGACTGAATCTGTATGACTTTAGGCCATACTATTTCTGACTCAACATCTGCCAAAGCAATGGCATCAAGCTGAGAATGATCTTTAGTCATAGTAATTCAAGATGTAACCATTTGCCATGTAGAGGCCTCTAAAAAATGCTCCTTATACTTGAAATCTGTATTTACGTCGAACCTGGCCATTGGTTAGGCTGAATTGGTACAGTCCAATAAGCCTCTTTGACGTCACAAATTGTGGCCTGAGCCCCATCAGGTAATCTCAAAATGAGGAAATAAACACTGTTGAACATCTCCCAGATATAAGGGAAAGATGTGGAGTCAATGACACTGTTGATAGACAGAGGGATGCCATAGTTGAAAGGCACGTAAGGGTAGAACAAATTCTGGATAATTTTATATTTCCCAGGCT
Source organism: Termitomyces eurrhizus (assembly GCA_003316525.1). Taxonomy (NCBI): domain Eukaryota; kingdom Fungi; phylum Basidiomycota; class Agaricomycetes; order Agaricales; family Lyophyllaceae; genus Termitomyces; species Termitomyces eurrhizus. The sequence continues at coordinate 14,704 of QFEW01001713.1, forward strand.
TATTGGGCTTTGAGATAATGCTGAGGAGAGATGTTTGAAAGGAGCCCAGGATGGCTTCTACTTGACATCTTGTGAAGGGCTCCAGATACCTTTCTTTGGCCAGTTCTGCAGCAACGATCTTATTAAACTTGTCTGCCAACAGCTTGATAAATGATTTATTATCAGGAGTGAATATATACAATATTCATAGAATTCCTGCATCAAATCTCTGTATGAGACCGTAGGCAAGATGCGGAAATAAGTGAGTGAGTCCAGCTCATTTCTGGCCTATTTAAGTTCCTGCTTCTAGATCTCGGACTTGTAAGGAGTCGAGAAGTTAAAGCTTTTATGTAAGATCACATTTTTGAGCCCCATAATCTTTTTCTCCACAGCCAGAGCATTTGTGCTTGTGGTTGTGCAACATAATACTACAACCTCTTGGCTTCTGCCAGTCGGTGCACAGTTCTTTGCCTTCTGAATTGACAAGTCACCTGCTTTTGTTGCATGACATATAAGCTTTCTTGCTATTTCACAAGTTTTGGATGCTGTAATGCCAGATGTTGTAGGTATGTCAACTGAGACAAACCATGCAGGCTGTGTTGGTCATGCTTGAGGTTGCATCTACACAGGACTAAAAAGACTCATGTATTTCTTTGTCTTTCTTTGATTTGGCTGACTTATAACCTGACGATTCTTTCTCATAGTCTGAGGAGAGTGAATGCTTCCTCTTAGAGCAGCTCGGTGAAGCCCAAGCTTTGACCTCCCCTCTGAGGATGTTGAGGTCTTTTAAGCATCAAAACTACAACAAGATAAAGTTGCAACAGTAAGCTGATGATTTTTTGCAACACGTCATATTGTAACACAGAATAAAGCTGACAAAATGAATCATCATATGCATAGGGGATTTATAATGCATTTCTCTATTAAAGCAATTATGCAGTAGTAAAGCAAGCATAAGACATGCTAATAAAGCAATAAGGCAAGATAAAGTGCATTTTTGATTGTTTTTTTTTTAGAAGAATAAAGCAAGATTTTTGTTAACATTTGTCGTGAGCTCTGCCATCATTGTGCTCTGCTTAGCATCATACACTTGATCTTTGAGAGTCCTTAGGACTCTGTCATTGATTAAACCAATATCAAAAATTCTGGCTCTCAGCAGGTTTTTTATTTGACAATGCCATTTTCTTCTCATATGGGCCTGGTACAGCATGAGGACTTTGAAGCTGTCTACACCTTTGTTACAAAGTTTATGGTTAGTAAGGCAGAAGAAAAACATGTGCATAGTGTTGACTATATTGTCTGGCCAGGCTTTCTGGATGATAGTTTCTAAGAAGTTAGTAGAAGCTATACATACTTGATTCTAGATCAGATCCTTGTCCTGAATGGCTTTTCTCTTAGCCCCTTTAAAGTTCATTACTGGCTTCAAAGATAAATCATCATTTTCTTTTGCTAGCATAAAAATCTTGCTCGACAACACTGATTCATTTTTTGCCGCTTCTGCACACCTTTCTAGAATGAAGTAGCTTAGTTCAATGTATTCATACTCACTTAATTTCTTAATAGCAAAATGTGCTGGAGATACTCGATCATTTCTGGCACTGGCATATCTGCTACTAGGTTAGGAGCCTTTTTATCTTCTTCTGGAGACTGCTTTCTAGACTGTCTAGAGGGCAAAGTATCCTCATCAATCACTTGCCCTCCATGGTCATCTCTGTCTTGTTGCCTTGGCAGCCTATCTGCTGCCTTTCTCTTTTCACATTCTGCCTCCCAAATAGCTTTTTTACGTTCCTGCTTTGTGTTTCAGAGGTGGGCTAGAGCTTCTACTGCTTGTTCAACTAACATTCCATCTCTGTTGTGCCTGACAGCATTTCTCATGAACCTGTGTTCATCTGAATTGAAGTCTGGCAAAACTTCCAAGTTGGGATCAACCATGAGAGCAATCATAATTCTGTAAGAACAACTTAAAGCTACTTAGCAGCCTGGTGAAAAATTAAACCACTATAGGCTGAAGATGCACTCGAGTACTGTGAATTGTGTGGTGGTGAATATGGAGAGAGAAAGAAAATTAGTTGTGACAGCACTGCCACCACACTCAAAAATCACATCTTGTTGTCACTCATTCCTTGTGATATCCAGGATAACCCACTTATGTTATCCCCTTTATTATCAATGTTATCTCCTGCAGATTGCCAGTCTTTGCCCCCAGTACCTAGTCCATATATGCTTTGCCACTGCTACATGGCTATTAAGAGTATTTCTCACCATCCCTCCTACATGCCTCTCTGTGTTGCAAGAGTTGCTGCTCATATAGCCTCAGCTGCAGAGCCTCAAGCTAGTGTCTCTATGCACAAGGCCATGTGTGCTGCTGTCAATTAAATTTCTGCGTTGTTTTGGGTACCTTCTTACAGGTGGTGTCAGGAAAATGTTCTGGTAAATGTGCTTGCCATTCCGGTTTTGTAATATCCTCACTGAGCAGTTTTAGTGTGATTTCTGCATCCACAAGGGCCATCTATGTATGCTTCCAGCAAACAAAATGCACTTGCATCAGGAGGGAGCAATATGTAAGGTCTGCCAGTGCCGCCATGGGCAGTGCTCCTTCTGCAGGCTATGAGTAGCTGACTGGGTCATATGAGCCAGAAGTTGGCCAGTAGGAATAGTTTATGCATTATTGAGGGGTCAGAAAGGTGTGCAGGAGGTTTGTCAGTCAGAGAAGCATGCATCAGAGGAGAGGAGTTGATTTGAGTAGGAGGATTTAGAGGGAAAGTAGAGTGCAATTGCAGGGAAGGGTGAGGGAGGGGAGGAGGGTGTTGACGATCTGATGGAAAAAGGAGTCAAGGAGGGTGTTGATGACTCAATAAGGGAAGATGTCAGAAAGAGAGGTACTGAGGTGGATCAGAAAGTGGAGGGGGAGGTACTGGCTGAGATGACAAGGAGAATGGACTTACTTGATGTGGGGGAAGGCCCCTCTGAGGTGGCCCTAAATAAATGGTGTGCGACAAAGGAGAGTCCAGTAGGTGGTAATGCAGGGCTTTTGAAGTGTTGAGTCTCCCTCTGAGAGCTGTCTACTGATGTTCACCCAGGTCTTCTCTTCATTGACTGGCTAGGTGGATAAGCTCACAACACTCCAGCTCCAGAACATGCAGCTGACAGCTACCGTCCAGCTCCAGCAGCAAAAGATCAACAACCAGATTGGCCAGCACCATGACTTTCTATGCCTCTTAAAGAGAGAACAGAACGAGGTGCAATTAGCCCACAATGTGTTGCTATAGTCCTGGGAAGTTGTGGAGGGATTGGAGGAGGAGACATGGAGGTGCATCATTACCTTCTTGACATCTAGCTGGAAGAGTTCCATGAAGTGGCCAACTGTGGGGTCCAGTAGGCCAGGGAGGGCAAGGAAGCAGGGTTGTCAAGTAGAGAACAGCATTAAAGGATGGGGAGGCAACACAACAATTGAATGGTGACTGGGAGATAAGAGAGCAGGACATGCAGAAGGAGAGTCTGGTACCCAAGAGTGCATAGGCCATGCTGAAGCAAGGGGACAGGACTGAGAGGGAGGGCTCAGTGAGCATGTGAGTAAAGCAAGGGGTGCAGTAGGATGGTGGGAATTGGAAGCTCTCTGAGCTAGAGGTTGGTGCTGAGGAGGATGTGGTGGCCCTCCATCATTGCATGGGGCTTCCCTGAAACTTGGAATCATTGCCCGAGATGCTATACTAGAATATAGAGGCACAGAGGTGGTGGATGGCCACCTAGCTGGCCCTGTCACAAACATCAGAGTTGAGTGAGTACTCTTTTTCCTCCTATCCTAGTCCTGACTCTCCTAGGGTAGATTCATCAGCATTGCAAACTCTTGGATGGGGTATCAGGCACTTGGGCTTTTGTGTGAGAGGAATTTCAACAGATTTGTCTCCAGTATCACCTATCTTCCTACATGGCCATGGAGCTCTGTACACTCAAGAAGATGGAGGAAATCCATTGGAGGTTGTCTTTCAGATTGGGTCAGGACTTAGAGCAAAAAGCAGTTTATCTGGGCAAAGATTTGCCCAGCCCTGAGGATGTATTGATAAAGCAGTGGGGAGACATGGCCTTGGAATTGGATGTGACAGCAAATCTGCAGCCAAAGGAAGAGGAGGTTGATGTGACAGTGGAGCCAGAAGGCAGTCAGGCAATTGGGCAGTTGATCTGATGACTGGAGTAGAGGTGGAGGGGGTGGCAGAAATGGTGGAGCAGAGTTAGATAGGAAGAGACTTGAAAAAAAGTATGTAAATATTGTACTGTACAGTCACTAAAATATATATACTATGTCTTGTTGTGTCCATATTATTTTTTTATTTTTATTTTTGAGAAGTAACATAGTCATTGAGTTTTTTTTGGGAGGGGAAGGGTGTAGAGGGAGTGGGGAGGGCATAGAGGAAGGGAGGAGAAAGAGGCAAGAAAGGGAGAAAAAAAAGGAATGTAACAAAGAAACACACTTGGAGGGTTACTACGTTGCTTGGAAACCTTGAGGCTTGTTGAGGAGTAGTTGATAAAAGGTTTGGAGAGCATTTAGAGTACTGCAAAGGTTGTCAAAAGGCTTACAGATGTTGTCTTTGGAGCCATACCCTACCTAGCAGATTAGATAATCTACTTCAGTGAAGGCAAGAGTTCATTACTTTGTCCACCTTATATTTGGGCTCAGGGTGGTGTTGCTCAAGGAGCCAGATGTGCTAAACTGCCCTTTTGGCTAGTGCAGTGTTCAAGCTCTTGGGGAGTTCAATCTGACAAGAGGTAGGCATCTCATCTTCTGGGATCTGGGGCTGTATGTGGAGTTTCTGCCTGGGTCATTGGTGTTCTTTCCATCAGCTACCATCACACACTCCAACATACCTATTTAAGCTGGCGACTATCATGCATCATTCACACAGTATTGTTCTGGCAGTCTTTTTCACTATGTTAATAGCAGCTATCAATCAGAGAAAGAGTTTGAAATGGAGGATCCAGAGGGCTATGAAAAAATGTGTATAGCCAAGCTGATATAGTAGAAAATGGGCTTGAGTCTATTGAGTAGATTTGAAAACTTGAAGAGGTCATCTTCTTAGTTTTTTGGTCTACATCTATATAATAAATGTATATCAGAAGTTTGTGCTGTGGTTCAGTCTATATGAGCTTCAGACTAGCTAGTTACACAGATCCTTGTGCAGACGTGTATTTAAAATGTCTGCAGCTCCAATATTTGTTAAAAGCAGATAGAATATATAGACAGGTCTTTGCATGAACCTCTACTCTAGCAGAAAAACAAATGCAAGATCAGAAAGCCCAGGACAAGAAGAGAGTCCTCCCATACCATCAGCTACATTGCAAAACCTCCTCTGCTAGATCTTATGCAAGCCAACACATAGAGAAAATCTGACACAGCCTGAACTTAGAAATCTGAGACCTTCCCTGAGAACTGGGAGCCTATGGCTCTTTTGCTAACCTGAGCCTGCATATTATGCTCTGCCATCCAAGATAGGCTATGCCTCCATGGACGAAGCATGAAGACTCTCATCCTAGGCCTACTAGATGTAGTAATCTGCGTTGAAAAAGATCAGTACAACTTCTGATCATAAGGATAGCATGCTTACTTTAGGGGTGTCCTTCAATTGTAATTCATCCTGCTAAGCAACTTCCCTCCTGTGGCCAGGATGTTTTGACCATATATGCACAATGAACACTGCCTTTGAGGCTTCATCTCTTTTGCATTGAATATATACCTTGGTCCTTCTCTAGACATAGAAATCATTACCTATCAAGAGAGGTGTCAAATAGAATGGACTTGCGCAGATCTGGTCTCTTGTTGGCATCTCTAAGAGTAGAAGCTCTTGACGCTGCATCTTTCAAAGGTGGGAAACAATAGGGTAAGCAGTGGTCATAATATTGTTCTTAAAAATAAATTTGGAAGTAAATAAAAATCATTATAAATATGTACTTGGTCGTGGTTAGTTGGTTGGTTGGTTAGTAGAGTAAAATGTATGTTTGGGTAGAAAGCAAGTTAAAAAGTAAGTTTAGAAAGTGTGAAATAAAAAGCTTAGAGTTAGTTAGGCAAAATAAAAAAGCTTTACTTCACAAACAGTGTGAAGAAAGTTAATCTTTTAGTGCACTAGCAACATATAATTTTTCAATTTTTAATATATTTGCTACTTCATGTGGTTTTATCAACCATAGATTGCTTGTAGATTGCTCATGCAAGGACTAAATAGTAGGAGTTCTTAGACTTTTATCTCCTTGTCCTTGAATAAAGCAAGGAGTTGACTACATTCTTTTTAGGTGTTCTATACTATGTGTCACAGATTACTAAGATTTAATTTTTCTGGTTTTGGCTAGCTATTGCCATATCCTTAGCAGACTTGTGTTTTTTTTTTGTGAGCAACTCATTGTCTGACTCATTTTCAATGTCTAGATTGCAATTATTATTTGATTTACAAGAAATAATACTGCATACCTGACTTGGAACACTTGTCGGCGATTGCGACTGGGTTTTGTTCAGTCGCTAGCACATTTGTAAATGACCATAGAGAGAGGATATTAGCAAGATGAAAACCAGTTATAGACTTATTGAATTCGCTTTCTTTGCCCTCCTTGTTGAACTGGACAGCACTTGAGATTGCTGACCCTAGTTTTTAGGAGGAGACTTGAGAGATGAATCTGAGATATAGTTTTAAAAGTAAATGAAATAGATGTCGCACATCATCTGAAGACCATTGTTGTTGACTATGATGTAATTGTCAAATTAATGCAAGATAATGTATTTATTTTGTGTTAACATTCTTTCCCTCTACTTTTTTGCTATATTTATTAATTTGTATCCAACCAATTAATTGCATTAATGCATACAGATATTTTGCAGACTTCCCTGCACTGACTCTATGAGAGAAAGGCACCATGTAGATTGAGAACTACATAGAAACTTTTTTGATCACTAGAGATTAACACATGTAGATATGTCTAATGATCAATAGAACCATAAAAAGAAAAATAGAATTTGAATCTACCCAAACAGCCATCAAGAGATATCTTGCAAGCTGATAGACATAAATCTGTACATTTTTCAAATTGAATTACTACTGAGACCATTAACAGCTTTTGATCATTCTAATAGGCAAGTCAGGTAAAGAGAGAGAAGTTTACTTCAGAACAAAACTGATCATGAGTCGTCAAAGCAACACTACTCTGGACTTGCTATTAAAATTAGACATTAATAACTACATTGAGAGAGGTGTCAGAGACATACTTGGAAAATCCCATGCTCATTGTGCTCTTCTATTTTAAAATATTTACAAATGAGTATTTAGAAGTTGTTGAACTGCTGTCGCTGTGCTGGAATAAATGCTGTCCTCTTTTTATCTGCAGATATTTTTTTGTACCACATTTTACGGTTCAGCTATTTATATTGTCATGAGGTGAGAGATAACCAAATGTTAAAAGTAAACTCACAAATCTATATTTTTGATAATGGACAAACCAGTGTAAAAGTACTTGCAATCAAGAAATTTGTATGTTTTACAAGATATTTAATAGAAAGGGTCAGCAATTTGTGATCAGACAAGTGGAAACTTCACACTTTTCCTTCTATGAACTTGCAATTTCTATTAAGGATCAATAGATCTGGGATGACAAGTCTGCACATACTGCTATATAGTGGTGATTCTCTGTTTACCATTTATACAGACTTTGATCTTGATGTCATCAGCTTCATGTGTTTTTTTAGCTTTACTCAAAGAAAAGAGTTATCCAAGAAAGAAAGCTTTAAACACTATAGTATACCAAAGATCAGTAGGAACACAAAGTAGTTGTTCATCAAAGAATCAATGAGACATTCTTGCTTGGTGCTATCTTATACCATACCTGTTTCTACAAATAGATTACAAAGAGGTTATCAAAGGGCAAAGAAAAGTTACATCACTGATATTCTCCATTAACGTCAATGATCTTTTTTGTAAGATTGTCTGAAATACTGTTGAAACAATTCTAAATACAACAAAAATAAATGATTACTATAAATTGCCTGAACAGTATCTGAATACAAGTGAGGCTTGTCAAGATGAAGACCAGTTTTGGATCTATTCTTCTCTGTTTTTTTTTTTCACTTTGAGTTGAGCCAGTGTGATGGTTTTGTGAGCAGAGGTGGTAGTGACATTAGAATGTTGTAATTGGATGCCAGAGGTTATTTATCTTTAGAGTCTTTGATCTTAGTCAAGTCTAAATTTGACTTGTGGTTATTAATCATAACTTCTTGCTATAGACTATGCTTTCAGGTCAGTGGACTAAGGTATGTTATTGGAGGTGAGATTGTGTTATGAAAGAAAAAAAAAGCAGATAAGTTTTTTAATTACATAGTACTCAGGGGTCAGTCAGCTTATTAATATTTTATTTTTTAAAAATATCTGGGGTCTTGGCACATTTCGGTGATAGCCAAATGCCAAATTGTTTTTACTCACTCCACTGTGCTAGTTACAGCTATTTTTATAATAATAGACCCCTTTGACTTTGGCTCCTTGTTTAGTTGTTTGGCTAATACTAGCTTCTGCCAGGCTTTGAATTAAGTATGAGTGCAAGTTAAAGAGTTTACTAGCATTAATTGTTGCAGCTTATATCTCATCTGATCTCAGTTTCTTGAAAGTTGTATCAAGAGATAGCCAGACTTAGTTTTGCATAAACTTTGAGATTTACTCATAAATACTTGTGGAATTAATGTTTCTCTGGTCACAATCCAATGTGCCTTGAAATGTTGTGGTTTTACAAGAAAAAAAGTAAAATTCTCATCTTTCTAGTTATTGAAAATTAACAGAAAATTCTTTTTAGGTTATTCATTTAGCTAAAGAGCAAGATCAATTAGATGAAGCTAAATATCAACTAATCATTGGAACATACTATGAGTCTTGGCAATTGATATTTGTTGATAAAAGTGCATGTGATTACTGAGTAGCAAGTTGTCTATTTGCATAGTCAACTATCGGAACATGTGAAAAATATCATGACTTCTTTATTAGAGAAAAACAGTTGAATTTTTTTTCTTACTCAGTCATCAGTACTTGACAAGCAATTGAAACAAGGTATTCAATTCTCAAGCAATTGAAACAAGGTATTCAATTCTCAAGCAATTGAAACAAGGTATTCAATTCTCAAGCAATTGAAACAAGGTATTCAATTCTCCTGGCACTTTTCCTTGATGAAATATTGAGGCTTGATATTCAAGATTGCCTCATTACAGTAAAAATATTCTATAATTTCATCAATGCTATCTTAGATCGTATGAATCTTTGGCCAGGTAAAATCTCTGTGCTTGTGATGGACAATGCAAGTATACACAAGGGATATGATATACAAAAAATGATTAAACACCAGTATAATGAATCTTGGATCATTGAATAATACTTTGTTCTAATTTTGTTATATGTTATATAGTAGAATGCACCTCATTTTTCTTTCTGCATATTTATCTGATTTAAATCCAACTGAAGAGGCATTCTCATTAATCAAAGCCTGGATTCGAGCAAATCAGGATTATGTTCTTGCAGAGCTAACAGGAGCAACTTATAATTCTTATAGAGTGCTTTGAGACAAAGTCTTCTCAGTAACTCCAGATAAAGCTTCTGGATGATTTAAACACAGTGGATATATTGCTTCATTCATATCAACAATATTAAGTTTATAACTATAAAAATGTGCGTCATTGAATAGTAAAATTATATGATTATTAAAAAAAATGTGTTAAATATATAGTACATTATTTACAGAACATAACAGAAGATGATCTAAAAAGGTATAGATGTATAGTAAAGTATATTGATCTACATACTTATTAGCAATCAAAAACTTAAGATAATGTAGCACAATCACGTTAAATTAATCAGACCTCAAAAGAAGAAACATACGCAACAGCAGTTACTTTATCATCATTATCATTGGTCGGATCACTATTCTCATCATCAGACTCAAGTAACTCCTTATAAATCAGAAGCTGAGATGTTTGAGTGAGGTGGTTCAGATTGTCCCATCTAAATGCATATTCATGCAAATCCACAACCTGTAAATGAGGAAAAGCAGTCTAATCGACCAACTCTTGTACTTTTTTTGAGAAGATGTTAGATAATGTCTTGATGTTTGCATTGTGCAAGGCAGGTAGCATGTCCAGATAATTATCATCAGATTTGGCAGACTATAGAGCAGCAAGAATTTCACAAATAAGTGGTGATTTCAAGTTTGAAGGAGATACAAATAATGCAGATGATAAACCTGAACTGGATATGCAGTCATCAACATGAGAGGTAGGTGAAGGCTGTCTGCCAGAGCACATTTCAGTGTTGGCCTGTTAATAGAAGATACAGTATTGAGTGGTGTCTTCAATAAAGAATCAGAAAACACCTTATTAGTCTTGTTGCCAAGAATAGATCCTTCAAATTATAAGGCATCACCAAGCCCTTCAAGATAGACATAAATTTCATTAGCATTACTTGATTCTGAGTGTGTAAGAGGGCAAGCTTATTTTGAATGTTGATCAAAGCAAATGGCATCAGGAGGATTGTAGATATCAGATGCACCAAGAACCTGGAGAAAATAAGCATTTATATAGCTTGAATACAATTTGAAGATAACATATATTCTGTTTGGCCCAATATGAGAGCTTCTTATAATCTAAACGTTGATGCATACTACTGTGTGTAATGTGACAGTTTTTCTTGCATGACTTGCATGCAGTATGAGCAGCAAGTTTTTGATATTTAGTGGTCAATGTAGAAGCATTTTCCTTGTTTTTAGAAGAGATATCATCTTCATATCTTCATTTCTTGGTTTTGAGAGCTGGCTTTTTATCAATAATAGGTTTTTGTGCATGATGAAAGACTTTATATATAGTAAAACTAGCTATACATACAAGGTTTACAATCTCTAAACCATACTCCTTTGTATGAGCATGTGAGATAAACAGAGTAACCTGCTCCATAGCATGCTTATGGTCTTAAACTGAATCTAATGCAGAGGGAAGAGTTTTTAATCCCTCTAAATCTGAGATTCAATATTCAAATGAGGCTGTGGCTGGATCAATGCCAAGATTGGCACATGTATAAGATTAAAGGTCCTCAAAGAGTATGTCTGACTTTACAGTAAACTGCTTCTATATAGTAGATGTATTAACTATAATGAGTACTCAATAAACTACATGTAAAAATTCAGTAGCCAGATAAACTCAGCAATGTAAAAACATACCATGCAAGCTGTCATCAGAGTTGGAATTGTTGGAGTGATGTGATACTGTGACAGAGTAAAAGAATATCACAACACAATACAAGAGACAAAGCTTGCTGGCCACAGTCTGCTTTGTCTTGTCTACATCAATATATAACCATAAATATTTCTACAGTACTCTCAATTTGATTATACATTCTGAGAGTACGTTATATTTATTATACTATTTACAAATAAACACTAAAGTATGAATATTTAGGATAAACTTACATATAATCTATAGATATTTAATACAGTTTAATTATACATTCTGAGGAATAAACTTATATGTCATCTATAGGAATTGACTCAGTTTCTAACAGGAATTATTAGTTTGACAGGCCATCAATGAGCAAGCAGTAGCATGAGGTGGTTCTGAGCCAAGAAATAGGCAACTTTGTAGAAGCAGAGATTGTTTCAGCAATGAAAAGTTTGCCCAAGGGCCTTGACAGCATTGGTACTGCAAAGCTTCAAGATAACCATTATGGGGCATATTGGACATGAAATTGAGAGGTAGGTGAGGAATTTGATATGGTGCAGATGGGCCTCAACAAGGTGCTGCAATTTCTGGTTCATAGTAACAAGGAATATCTTGAAGATTAGACCATCAGTTTTCATCAAATGTAAGTCCAGCAATATTGGCAACTCAACCCCTTGGATCATAGCCAAATGCATTAAAGTTCTCAGAACAATTATGAGACCTAGTAGGCATGAAAGTAAAATAACTAAAACAATCAGTTCTTAGTATACTAGTTAGGAGACTTGATGAGTAAAATAAAAACCCTTCATATATCTTAACCAGTGCATGGACTATAGAGCTTCTCAAATATGCATAGTTTGCAGCATATATATATCAAGAGAACAGACATAGATAGGTGGGAATGAAGAGCACTGGATGACAGATTCCAATTTGAGAGCACATTTGTCCTCATATATATTAGATAATATGATATAGATCAATTTGCAGCCAAACAACTAAACAAGAGGTCAAAGTTGAAGAGGTCTGTTGTTATGAAAATAGCTGTAGTCAAATAAGGCTAGGTTGGAAGAAACATATAAGAATAGAAAATAGGAATTAACAGCAATAGATTTAGCAGGAGGAATGAGCTTAGTTCCATATGCAGAAGCAGCTGCAGTGGGAGTGGCAGATACTGCAACGGTGCAGCTCAACCTTGGCCACATCTACTCTACCAGAGCTGTGTCAAAGTTACAATATGTGAATGGAGATAAATTGAATATAGTTTTAAAATATATATGAAAGCCATGTATTTTGAAATATATATAAAAGCCATATAGGTGGAGATATATATACAATAAATAAGAAGTAGAAAGTGTGTCAAGATAAAGCGAGGTTAAGAAAATCAGACTATTCAGTAGTTAGAATGCTTTCAAAGTTATATTCTTATATGAAATAACGTTGTGAGACTTCTCATGCAGAAGCAATTGCATTTGGCACAATGGTGTCTAATCTTTGCCAATAGATAAGAAAACATAGAAAACTCCATCCACTATGTATGCTTCATCACGATATGAGGTGAGACTTCATTGAAAAGCAGTTTATTGAAACTGCTAATGCAATAGCTATGTCTATATACGATTTTAGGGTTTGTTGTCCAGTATATATCTGTGATAAAGAAGTTAATCAGAAGTATGTAGTGTAGAAACTGAATTGAAGTTACTATTTGTAGTTAAAAGGAATTTATCTTTTGTAAAGAAAGTCACATAGAGTAAGCAGAGATGCATGAGAGAGATTAGATGTTGCAATGGACATTTGAAGTTAAGACCATATGAGGCAGCAGCAGTTTGGATAAGGAAATTAGAAGAATGTGATACAATATTGCATGTTGGAACTGGTATAGGTGAATCACATCTAGATCAGATACATGTAAGGTATAATCTTCAGTTGTATATAAACCAAACTGTGTTGTAAGTATCTAGATCAGATACATATAAGTTATAATCTGGGTACATCTCTAGTGAGTATTGCATATGTAATGTGAGTTTATGAGTAATGTACCCTCAGTTGTGTATAAACCAAACTGAGGGTATTCTACATGAATGCAAGCTATATGTATATGCACAGACAAAGTAGTGCGGTGGCCAGTTCAGTGCTTAATGACCATTGTTCATGTACTTATCACACTGGTCACATTATGATCTCATTGATTCCCAACATTTCATAGCATAGATATAGCCAAATCTCTGGGGTCATTAGTTTGCAAAGAAATTGATGATGTGATATCTTAAATTTGAGTTGAAAGATGGGCATATTGTGTTGTAGCATGTTGCTTTTGAATAGAAAGATAAGATTGTTGTAGTATAATATGATGCGTATAAATATGGTTATTAGAGGGTTTTTGCTGGTAGAAGATATAAATTTTGTTACCTTTTTTTTTTATCAAGGGGTTTTTAAAAGCAAGAGACATAAACTTTGGGATTGTTGTTAGGAGTAGTGTTGGAGTGGGTTTTTTGATTATTATCAGAAGTGATGTTGGAGTGAGAGGTGTAGATTTTAGGATTATTGTCAGATGTAGTGCTGGTATAGACTTTTGGATTATAGTCAGGTATAGTGTTGATATGTGTATGTATAGTAGGAGATAGATGTGAATGTGATTGAAAGTTGTAGATTTTGGGAGAGCTGCATTCAGTAAATGCATATAGCATCAAACTGCATGGAATACAATGCCGTTGGTGCCAATGAGCACTGGTGAAGCAATATCACTTATTTTTGAAGAAATTTTTGATGTTGTTGGACAGATCAAATGTCCAGTGCAGAAAGGTTGAGCCAGGGGATGCACACTCCCTCTCCATGCAAGAGTGCATCAGCCAAGTTCATTTCTGATAGGATATAACAAAAAGTAGAAAAAATTATGCATTCGTTGAATACAAAAAAAGAACAGCATATGCAAATATATATACTGAGCAATTGCGGCTTTTTTATAAGCACCTATCACCTCAGAGCTGTTGAAGTAGATGAGAAATTGTTTAAAAGATTGTGAGAATGAGTAAGCAAAGAAATATAGAAATATTGCCTGTTTTTAAACAATTGTTCTTTAGTTTTAGAGAATGATAAGATTGATTTAAGAGGATATTAATGCCTCAAAATGTAGATGTTTACAAAAATGTTAAAATCTTTGAGAGGTTTTATAGAAAAAAGCTAGTGGAAAGCTGTTGTATCTAAAAGACAAGCTTTTCACCATTTTAGGTTGTGCATAAAGCAGTTGGGAAGGTGTCTTCTACTAAACTTGTTTCTATAGTAGGTAAATATGAATTTGGAAAGAACAGGTAGTTGGGTGCTCTCCTGACACAATTTGATCTCCTCTTATCCTTATCTTATTCATAATCTCTGCCAAAGTTTTCCACTGGATACACTTTCTCTACTTACCCGCTCTGTTATTATTTCTAATCAGTCCTTTGTTACAAAATTTTCCAAAGTTGTCTGTACTTATCTGGATGATGAGATCATTATAGGACACATATCTGGGTCTTTCACCTTAATTCACATAGAACATGTCCTAAAAGGCCCTATTTACTTATCTTTACTCATTGTTGCTAAATAATTTCAGGGACCTAATATGCCTGTGAAGTACCGTGTTTGCCATAACCTTTCTAATAATGATTCTCTTACAGAAGTTTTCTCTGTCAACAGTTTTATTGATAAAGATAATTTTCTCATCTGATTTGACATTGCATATTTGGTTGCTAAGCAGTGGATACATATATTCATGATATTAATAGCTTTCCTTTTTATTTTCACTATAATTTTTCCTTTTTCTGCTTTCATAGCTTTCTGCATCACTCTAATGCTTTTCAAGTTGCCTCTGGGCTCTTTCTCTATTTCTTTTATTTCTATCTTCAATTTTCCTCCTTTTTGCCTAATGGCTTTCTGCATTGCTATGACACTTTCCAAATCTACTTATTTCACTATTTATGATTCATTTCTGCTTTCACTGTCTGTTATTATAGTGCATTCAGCACTATCCATTTTTTATGTAATATTTTATATTCAGTTGTATTTCATTATTTATTCCTGCCTTAATCACACATTCATTGTGCTGCACAAATAGCCATTGTGCATCTTAGGATCCAAGCTTGTTGTTTCAACATCAAAACTTCCCATTAAACTTGCCCTGTACTATCTAAGTATAAATCTTACCTTGTCATTAACTTTGAAAACAGATTTTATATTGATCATACTCATCCCTTCAATGCAAGACCTGCCAGTAGTAATTCTGGCCAGATAGGAAATGCACTCATCAACATCTGATTTGCCAAAATAAAAGATAATGGGCTTTTATTTAAACTTGAAGATGACATCAGCTGTCTCCGTTTTTCAAATTCATGGACGCTCTTCTACCAGAGCGCATTTCTCTATGCCCACAACAGAAATTCCATCTTGAACCTCATCTCTTCTCTCAATGTGCTATGGCATACAAAAAAGTTACCAAATTCTCTGATCATTTTTTGTTTATTGGTTTTGTCTGAAATCTCCCATTCAAGGGTGTTTCTCTCTTTGATAGCAAATGTCTGAAATATCTCACCTGCATAACTTCAATAATCAATGCTTACAAAAAGAAAAATAACAGTTTTCAATTAAGAAACATACAGGTTTTACATGATATGCTAATGCATGTGTCTTTTGTCTTCTCAGAAAGTTCTAGATAAAGGAAGTGCTGGAAATGATACAGTGATACTTATACTTTAAGATGTGACAGACACCTAAAAAACACATATAGTGTAAGTACAATTCTCAGTAGCATGTATAACAAACTGATATTAAGTACCTAGAGAACATACATAGCATAAGTACAATCTAGGTACAGGTAAGTAAAGGTGTCCGTGTGTATGATATGTAAGTAACATACTTTCAGTAGCGTGTATAACAAGCTGAGGATACTCCGTAGGTAGAACATGAATATATATACATATAAAAAGACAAAGCAGTAGTGTTGTAGCCATTGATGATTGTTGTATTTGCGGTACTCATCAAGTTATCACATTGTGATATTTCAACAGGAAGGCATTAGTATTATAATATGTTTGAAAAGTTCCACGTCTTGAGGTGAGAGGGGAGCAGAAGGTAGCCTTGGATGGATATGAACAGACAAATCTGGATAATTAAGAAATTTTGAGGAAGAGCACTGATATGGATTAGATGCAGATTCAACCATTGACAACATGCAGATATATTCTCAGGCATGCAAATGCTGGGTGGTCACCTCCACATAGGAAACATATATGGAGGACATTGCTGCCATGTTGATTATTGCAGGGCCAATTGAAATTGAAGACTTTGCATATTCTCTTAGGTTGTACATTGCGAATATAAGTTTTGTTGAGTGCAAGATGAGATAGAATGAATTTCACCCATATATTATTAAAGTGAATATGCTATAAAAAAGAATAAGTAAAAAGGTCCTTGTTTGTCACCTGCCTTATCTTGCACTGAGCTAGCTATGATGGCACATAGCTTACAAACTTTGTCTCTATCATTGCTGACATCTGAATGTGTTTCCTATGGCAAAACTGACAAAGAAAGCTGTCATGCTATTTCTATGTCATTTTTTCTTGGAAAATTTTCAAAATATTTCTTATTCACAGAGTTAGAAAATTGTATACCATTTTCTAATCTGCTCTCCAAGGAAAAAAAAATATTTTTATCATTCTCTTGCCATCTGAAACAGTATGCAAATTCTTCTCATATTTTATTACAAGTTTCTTTGAGCGAAAAAAGTCAAATTTATATTAAAAGGAGGTATTGAAAGATTTGACCTTTTTCTTTCAATGTTTTTTCCTTAGAATTTTTGTTCTTTTTATTCTGTAAAAAGCAATAAAAACATTTAATAAATTTCTAAAGGAAATACTTCAGAAAGAAGGATGATTTGTATTTTACCTGAAAAAAACTGAAAAAAGAGTAATTGACTCACTTAGCGAATCACTGAGAGAGTCAATGTGAGAGTCATCAGAGACTCCACTCTCACATGGAAAGGAATATGATGAACATGTTAAAAGTGCATATCTAGACAATACAGAGGTTACTCTACAGTATGAGTAAGTATATTATTTGTTGCATAACTAATGAATTGTGCACTCATCCTCAGTCTCTGGATAACAACTGAGGGTGACTGTTGCCTTTGCCATATATACATATATCTCATTTCATGTTTGTATGACCCTGGCTGTAACCCTGGCACTCTATGTGCACGGTGTAATAATGCATGCTGGTCTCAACAGAACATTTGGTATACAGTATTGCTAACTATATACACTTGCTCATATCTGGTCTCTTTATATGCCTAGCCAGTTACACAATTTGGCATTGTGCATATTGATACACCCATCTAGTAGCTTTAAACCCTTATAACTTCTGCTACTGAAATCATTCTAAGTGCCAACCACCAACAAATCTTTGCATATAGTTATCTTTCTCCATTTATGCACCACTGCATTACCTTATCAGATGCCACTCCCAACCCCCATCTTGCAGCTCAGGAACTTCAAGCAATTGCTACTTGGGCCACTGCATCAAGAACATTGACAGCTGCTCCCAACACCACAACCCAGTCATTCATTGTGCTTATCTACACCACTACCATCTCATTCAACACTTTCTTTAAGAATCATTA
This sequence comes from Termitomyces eurrhizus, assembly GCA_003316525.1. Classification (NCBI taxonomy): domain Eukaryota; kingdom Fungi; phylum Basidiomycota; class Agaricomycetes; order Agaricales; family Lyophyllaceae; genus Termitomyces; species Termitomyces eurrhizus. Next base: position 32,547 of record QFEW01001713.1, read on the forward strand.
TGTCGCTATGGTCTCTTACAAATGTGACTTGCAGGCCATGTCTGATAATCAAGCCTGTCTTTAAGAGGCTTACAGAGGAGAGTAGAATTAAGGTTGATAGTTGAAGGCTGGATTTGTGAAGGTTGACATCAAATTGGATTTGAGTCAATTGAACATCCATACAATGCATACTTTCATGTTTCTATGGTAATAAGGTAAGTAGCTATTAGCTTTTCTAGTAGTGAGACTTTCACTGATAGATTGTTTCTCTTAGATGAATTTAAAGGTGCTTAAGATGTCATGAGTGTTTTGAGAACATGTCTTACCTGCAGTTGTGTCTACTGGACCTGTCTCATATGTGGGGAGGCCAAGCACATGGTTGCAAATGACTGGAGGCCCTTGAGTAGTGAGTGTGAGTGCTGCTCATAATATACTCTAAGATGGAGCAGCAGCCCAGTTGTGATTTACAAGTATACAGATCAAGGCCAGTTCTTAGGTGAGCAGTATTTTTTTTATCTCTACTACTCTGCTAAGTCCATGCTGGGCTAGGCTATTACACTGAACTGGCCTTCTGATATTGAAGAGGCAAGAATTCTTCTCTCTATTATTATAGAGGAACAGTCCATTATAGAGGCTATTTTATTGAATCCTGTTATAATGTTATAATATGCAGTAAGACTAGTAGTGGAAAGATGATGCAAGTTCTTCAATTCTTGTATGAAGCTTGTTTTAGCTTGCCTGAAGCAGTATATTAACCATTTCTTGTTTCTTCATTAAGTTGGTTTTCATGACCATTTTTTACAATCCTGGCATAATTGAAATTACCCAGCTATATTGGGTTGCTGCCATGTCTATGGCTGCTCATGTAGCTCACAAAATTTCTTTAATGTCATCTCAAGTTTGTATCAGATTTGCTATGATGCAACTGTCTCCTCTTATACTTCTATTAAATTCATGACTAATGGTGTTTTATTAAGGAAACTTGCAGATAATTTCTTGCTCACTAAGTACTTGGTCATCATTTATGAAAGGTGTATAAATACTAATATTCTGGTTGGGGTTCTCAGTTGCATTCTCAATTTGCAAAAAATAATGTGAAAGAAAGGAAGGAAGACACAAAAGTAGAGTTTCTATTCATTTGCTCAAGTTTTTTTACCAAGAAAGATCTGGGCAGCTTTCCTCTTAATTTTGGCCACCTTCATTGAAAACTGCTAGTTGTTCACAATAGGCGTTTATCAGGCTGGAAAAACATATTGTATGTTCATCACATTGTCAATCTTATAAAGTGCTCTGTTTACTGCAATGTAGAGAATTTGTAGCTTGACGTCCAATAGGATGTGTCTGACAACACGTGGATGTGCCACATGCAATAGCTTGAGTTTTACAGCAACATCACTTTTAGCATTATCCAGTATTAAATCGCTTTATAAAAAGGCGGATAAATCTGAGTGCCTCTTCTAAAGTTGTCTCCAAAAAAGTTAACAAGACACCATCTCTTGCTACTTGTGACAAGTTTATTATGTTGGACTATCTCTGCCAATCATATTCTGTCAATTATATGCCCATTGCAATGAATAAGAATAGTTATGAAATATGTAGGAACCTATTTTATTTCTTGATCCCTCCTGTTGCTCACTTATCTCTAGTCATAGGCCTTCTTACAAGATGATCTAGATCTGTTTGGGTATCCATTGCCATTGTCAAAGCTTAGAGTTATTGTTGTTTTTTTTTATCTATTTATTTCCAGTCTCAAAAAAATTTTGTATTTAGCTGTTCTCGAAGCTTATAGCTGTTGCAAGCTCTCATAAGCTTATCTTGTTCATGCATGGTGCCGATCTTGGTGGCTGGTATGTGCTTGATTGACTTATCAGTCCACCCACCAGTCTTGAATGGACTCCCTATCTCCTAGCACTGCCAAGCATCACAATTCCTCCTCTGCATCTCAGCGTTCTCCTATGTCAGACTACTTTCAGATGAGGAATCAGGCAAGGAAGAAGTCATTGTACATCTACTCCTGGACCATTTGAATTGAGGCTTTGATATGAGCTGCTTGGAATTGATTGAGTTGGTGAGTATGAGCATTTTTATTTAATAATCTGTCTGATGACTTTAAAGTGAGGAGATTTTAACGTACTAGTACATGTTTTTCAAAACTTGACCTCTCAAGATTTTTGTCACCTCAAGGAGCTAGGATGCCCCATCAGTGTCAACTTCCTTTGTGATGCCCTGCCCAGTGTTGACTCTCCCAACATTATCTCCTTTGGGTTCCAGGCAGTCATTGACTTCAAGAGCCAGATGCTTGCAGTACAGAACCTTCTTGCATCTAATTCAAGAAATAAGAATGAAATGTCTGACCAGGTTTTGTTAGCATACAGTACAGATAGTGGAAGGACTGACTGGCTATAGCACAATGCTGAACATGGTGCATTCAGTGATACATACTCATAGTGTCATCGAGTTGTTTAGTTGTATTGTCATCAAAGATTCATAGAGAGAACAGGAAACTATTAGAGAATTGTATACTACACTTGTTAAGCAAGCAAAAAGGGGACAGTATGGGAATAATGTTTTTCTTTTGGTGCTTTGAGGGGGGGTTACTAATATATGCTTAGAGTGCTATTTTGTGCTGGACAATATGTTTATATGTTTGCTCAATTGCATACCTCTTAATGCTGGTCTTCTTAGGCTTAGGGAAGCATTCTCTCTGCAAGCAGGTGGCACTGCTTGATCGTCAGCTTCCCCATCAATTTCCCTACTTTCTATGACAGGAGACAAGATTCTAGTTGCAGGATCTATCTTGCTTGCACTAGTAGTAGTATTGTCCACAGAATACTCAGATTTGGTGTGGTGTGATTCTATATAGGTCCAGAAACTATATATATAGATAGAGATAGATGACTATTCCTTGTTCAACTGGTAACTAGTAGTCTTTGAAGAGGATGTAGTACTTATACTGAGCAGATCTGTAATTGTGCACTTTTCTGTGTTGTTTGATATGTCCTTATTTGTAGAAGGGGTCGAACCAGAGGCCTGGACTTTTAATTCTGCTTAAGGGGTTCTCACATTATAGGGCTGCTTGAATGTTGCAGAGTTTGCAACTTTGGTTTTTTTTTTGAAATTTTGGACTCTGGTATGATAGTACCATCAAAGCCACCTAGAATAACTACTGGGAGCAGCCCACTATTGGCCTTGGTAGTGACAAAGCAGAAGGTTCAGATGCAGATGACAGTATAGAACCTGTTTTATTCTTCTTTGAGCTGTCTGAAGGAGACTGGAGGCTTGAGCAGTGAGGAACATGTATATTTCTTCATTACTACTAACATTTCATATTTTTGTCAGCAATTTTGACACTACCTGCCTTCTATTACATTTCAACTACACCCCAACCCTTGTGCTGGTGCATTCATCAGTGCCTGCAAGTATGTATTTTCTGAAAATATTAGCATTCTGAATGATCTTGCTAATAGGAAGGAACATAAATTTGGTAATCTTGCAGCCTGTTCAATAGCGTGAATTAGAGGCAAATATATCTATGCTGGCATGAACAAATTAAGCATAACAGAGTATTATAAATGTGGAAGGGGTAGAGATATGGGGTTTGGAGACCATCTTGAACTTTCAGACTAAGATTGGTATGGGAATAGATATACAAATATTAAGCCACAAGTATTATTACAAGGATACACGGCTTTTGATTGACGGGTTCCATCCACATCAATAACATTGATAGGACCCCATACAGGATCAGCGCATCAACGGCAGGCTACAGCAATGCGGCATGGGCTTGGAATACCTTAGCACACGCTAACTAACCAATTTTGGCAAGATTTGACGGCCGCACGTGGCAAGAAGCAGATCAATCAGTGATAGCGCCGACGGCAGACAGAATGACAACTGACAAATGGCATCAGTCACTGACGACAGCACTTAGCGAGAAGCCTGATGATCTATCAAAAACTGACGGACAGCTTGGCATTTGACCTTGGCATTTGACATCACTTAGTGCCTCGATTTGGCGCCTGACATTGCTAAGCATTTTGGACAGACAGAAGGGTGATGGATTGATGGTTTAGCACCGCGATCTGCCGCCAGGTGTTGCTAAGATTCTTGAATGGACGGTAGGGATCTGAAACCGTTGGAGCTACCCCTATAAAATTTTCTAGTTCACTGCACTTTGGCAATGGTTGGTCACTGGCAACGGTGAACTCCTTGTAGTATATAAAGTACTTACCGACTTGTACATACCCATCGAACAATAGACCAGAGTTTCCTGCTCCCCTTTCTTCAGTCTCCCTTATGCTCGAGATCTCATTTATGGTCGGCAACGTCAAACTCATCGGCAGTTGCAGACTCTCGCTAACCTTCGACACACTCGCGCCTTGCAGCTACGGCAGGCATTATCAACGCTTAGACTTTGCTAAGCTTACCGTGTTCTTGCCGCTAACATTGCCGTGTTTGCTTACCGCTTCTTCATAGGTGCTTTACCTTAGCGCTTTACACTTGCCAACCCCCTTACCGACTATTCCTCCATTTTCATAGGCACGTTCTCTGGGATCTGCCCGGGACTCCTCACATCACTTATAGCGCGCCCAACGCAAGCTTTTGGTACGGTAACACTATAGTTATATTTGTTACTGACCAAACTTTGGGCGTCATCAAATTGGAGCCCACTGCGAGGGATCTCTAGGGCAGAATTCTGCCAGAAACCTGTCTCCAACGTAGGCGCCGCCTGCTAGACTAGTCGGCAGAAGGCATAGCTCCTTCCCACCCATCAACTCCACAACCACCTGGTGCCTTACCGGGTCTCTCTCTTGCCCAGGAACTACAGAACACCACTGTAGACACATTTCCTGATCTCTTCCCGCATTCCCTCGATTATAGCGCCGACGACCCCTTAGTGTCGCCATTTACCGTACCGCAACCAGTCACCCCTATTACTCTGCTAACGCCTCTTTCACAACTCATCTCTCTTACCCCATCGCCAATCTCTAGAACTCCTTCCCCACTACCGCTAACCGAACTCGCCAACACCGTCGCCATGGAACAACAAGTCCAGCGCATGCCGCCACGCAACCACTTCTCGGCACCAAAATGGGATGAGTCCAAGCCACGGGAGCTCTCCCAGTATTTCAAGGAGTTGGAGTATTTATTCAGAGATTGTAACATTACCGACCACACGCAGATGAAGGAGTACACGGCAAGATACGTATCATATGACATGGCAGAGACGTGGACAGGTTTGACTGAGTTTGCCGCCTTTGTTCCTGCCGCCTTTGTTCCTGCCGCCCCACCCGTTCCAGCCCAAGGCGCTTTGTATGAGGGCTGGAAGACGGCAGTGATTCAGTTGTACCCTGGCGCAGAGGAAGCTACCTGATACTCAGTAAACAAGCTGCAGAAACTAGTACAGGAATCATTCGACAGTGGCACCTCCTCTCTTGGCGCATTCTCCACGTATTACCGCGAATTCCAAAAGATCGCTAGGTGGTTAGTACAAAACGGCAAGTTATACATTAACGAGGAACGTCGCCTATTCCAACAAGGCATCCCGACTTCACTTTGGACTCATATTGCTCATCGCCTAGAGATAGTTTACCAGGCCCATCACCCAGACGAGCCATATAACCTTGCCGACGTCTTTGAAGCTGGTAAATGGGTTCTCAAGGGAACGGACACTGGCGTTGGACTGCAGTGTGCTAGGACGAGCCCACCACCTGAGCAAACTAACGGTATCATTCCCATCCCGCCTCCTGTTGCCAACTTCGTTAAGAAGGAGGACCTTAACGCTGCCGTTACCGCTGCTGTCGCCTCCGCTATGACGCGTATCAAAACTATGATTACCACCAATCTCGCTAACCAACCCGCTAATATACCCGCTAATGGCCCTTGCCATTTCTGTGGGGAAATTGGCCACACTATGACTAGAGGACGCTGTGTTACTTTAGAAAACTATATTCGGCAAGGAAGAATTCGACGGGCTATCGACAGCAAGATAGTTCTTACTACTGGCGCCATCATTCCCAACTACCCAGACAAGAAGTCCTTCCAGGAGCAAGTTGATGAGTGGCATAGGCGCAACCCAGGACAAATCGTTACCGGCATGCTTTCTGGCAACGCCAACCCTGACCCTGAACAGGCGA
>QFEW01001719.1:0-24195 GCA_003316525.1 Termitomyces eurrhizus
GTGAACTTCTCATGACAACTTTCGAGCACTTCAGAGGATCCAAGTCTCAACAGATACATCAACTCATTCGTGACAATGCTCCCACTACACGCGACGCCATTGCGGCCGAAAGAAGAAGACGGACCATCGGGGACCTGATTTGTGGGCACCTAGGTATAGAGCGGGAATAGCTTAGCAAACAGAATAAATCTATTTTTGGGCAGTAATGGGTTCTCCTCCATAACTTATATCTCTCTATCTGTATGTTTCACTGTACCGGAGTATATCGTATTGATACATATTACTAGCCTTTGTCAATGTATTCATGTCCTAACTGCAACTATGATAATAACTATCCATCTGAGCTTTTGAATCTACATGAGATATATGGCTTCCAAGAGGACAAGAGTCTTTAATATATGACAGCATTTGTGAAACCTAACATAGTTTTCCTGATGACAGTAGGTGTGTCTTGTCCAGTGATGTGCTCAGTCTGAGCAGAAGCCTATCAGTGCCCTCCAGCTGCTGCAGGAGGCAGCACTGTTGCTGGGCTTGAGTTTCCAGCAGAATTCTGCCTTCTAACACAACTCCTCATGATGAGCTCCAAAATAATAGTATATCCAATTCTGCCAATGTTAAGAAACCTGTGTTGTGGGCACTAAGAAATAGTGCTTTTTGTTTGTCTGTAAATCATCCTGCAGGTTCAAAAAGTGGTGAATTTGAATTAAATTTGAGTATCATCACTAATGAGTTGCTGATTATTTATCTTTTGATATGGAACTCCTTAGGTACTGAACTGGTTTTATTTTTAGCACCACTGGTTTACTTGCACCCTCTTTTGTTTGAGCATGCTATTGTTAGTGAACAAATCACAAATAGAATTGTTGTCCTTAGCATAACCAAGTGTGCTGAAGATGGATGTCCTTCACATAGACATTGGTTTAAGCAACCTTGATCCTTAACATCTTGCAAATGGAGGCCTTGAGGAGTGTATGTACATGGCAGAGTTCCTGTGCTGGATTGGACATAGATTCAATCTCATACTTGGCAATGATCCATTTGAGATGTATGACAAACCTCTAAGTGCTTCATTTGAAGCCCACTCACCTTTGACATCTATTATTACAAGGACATTGCTCATCACACTGAACTTCTCTGTGCATCATGCTAGTGATTTCAATATCAGCATAGACTCTAACATATCATTAACACCAACTTCTGTCAGGGGACTTCTCATTTCTTTCTTTTCTCACTCCTTATCTCTTCACTCTCCCTTCATTCATTCTCTTATTTCTTCTGACATTATTTCATTTTACTGTTTCTATTCTTTCAACACACTATCTGTTAGTACTACTCTCAGCCCTTGAGGTGCTCTGGTTCTTTAGCTACCATTCAGACAAGTGTGGGCCCTTCAGCACCGCTTCCAGACTGCTTATATAAGCCAGAGTTTGCCTTTCTGACTTCTAAAGTCCAGAGTTTTCCTGCCTTGTTTGCACAGTTGTTTCACACACTTCAGAAGCCCCAGAAGCATCCAACCTGGCATAGGGAATCCCTAGACTTGTTCTCTTTGGATCTCCCTCTGCCAGGTGAGTAGTTATTATGATATTGTCAGTACATACTCTAATACACTTTGGATCTCCCTCTGCCAGCTGTGTAACTGAGCCACAGCCTCTAGAGGTCACCCTTACAACTTCAAAGGCTCCGCTGCTTCTGCACATGGAACAAAGTCCCTTCCTCAAACAAAATTTATATATATCTAATCTCTGAACATCCACTTAACAACCTAGCCTTCTTGTATACATACTTGTATGGGCCATTGCTAGCATGGCATGTCTGAGATCTATCTGTTGACATTTTTCCACACTGACATAGCTTACTGCTTATATAAGCATCTGAATAGATGAACACTCTAAAAATCACATGACAGCAAAAATTGAAGACATTTTTCCCACACTGACACAGGTTGCTGCTTATATGAGCATCCAGATACACTGGCTCAAAAAACTGCCCCAATGTTTGGCCTTTTTGGAAAGATTCACATGATGTGCAACAATTACTTAAGCAAAAATTGTAAAAGGTCACATGACATACAACTGCATCCTGGCTTCATAATGATGTATAGATTATGTGATTTGGACAAGAACTTGCTGATTAATAAATCAAACAAAATATTCAATTATTGGGGCAGTTTTTTGACCCACTCTAATTTACTCTAATTTTCATATCTAGTACTTGGTATGGCCTCTCCATTTGCCTTTATAACTGCTTTGACCCTTCTAGGCATGCTCTCTATAAGGCTTTGGCATATCTCTGATGGTATTTTATTCCATTCCTTGATCACTCTCTCCCACAACTCATGCACTCCTTTAGAGGGTACCTCATACTCTAAAAGTTTGTGCTTGATGTAAACCCAGAGGTGTTAATGGGATTGAGGTCAGATGATTGGGCAGGCCAGAATATCACAATGATGTTGTTATAAGAAAACCAGATTGTTACCTGTTTGGAAGTGTGTTTTGAGTTGTTGTCCTGCTGAAAATATTGTCTTTCCTCCTCCATTTCCAACTTCTAAAAGCTTTCCACCACTCCCTTATCCAAAATTTTATAATACTGTGCAGCATCCATCTTCCCCTGAACTTTTATATGAGCTTCCTTACTCCATTCCAACCCATGCAGCCCCATACTATTAAATTGTTTTCTCCTTCATGCTTGACAGTTGATATAGTGGTGCAGTCAGATAGTGCTTCTCCTGGAATTTTCCACACATATACCTTCCCATCTGATCCAATCCAATTAATCTTTGTCTCATCACTCCACAAAACCCTTTTCCAATTCTTCACTGTCCAGTTTTCATGATACTAAGCAAATTTGAGCTGGTTTGCATGATGAGCAGCCTTGAGCATGGAAACTTTCTTCTTTGTTGCTAAGCAAAAACCTGCCTCCTTCAATGCATTTCTAACTGTCTGAGGATTGACAGGACTGTAGATGACAGAATTAATGAACTGTGTAGCTTGAACAGCATTATCCAGCTTCCCAGTATTAATTTGACAAATAATAAATTGTTTGTCACATGCTGTAAGCTTGGAAAGACAACCTTCAGAATGATTCTCTTTGTTGCTCTCCAGTTCTTTGCTGATCCTCTTTACAGTGCCTTTTTCCAGGCTAGTTTTTGCTTGAATTTAATGCTGAGAATATGTAACAAAGTACAGGTTGAGTTCAGTTCCTTAGTGTCTCAAGTATGTATGACCCAATCCTATAGCAAAAATGGTGACTACACAAGTATAGGAACTGGTAAAGGATAAAGACTGAAGAGTTACTGTAACAAATGTGACCAAATTATAGGCTGTAACAGCCTACTCCATTATAGAATACCCCTCATTGAAGAGAGAAGCAACAGAAAAGTGATTGGCAGCAGAAATAGGTTGCCTAATGGTGGTAGAGTGTCAAGGTGATTAATTGAAGTTGAACATGTCAAATTAGTACAAAATAAGGTCACATGACATTGTTTATACTTCCCACAAGGTATCTCCATCTTCTACTGCTGAAAAGTATTGAGAAAATATGAAAATTAAAATGAGTCAAAAACTGCCTTAATGATTGAATATTTTGTTTGATTTATTAATCAGTGAATTCTTGTCCAAATCACATGATCTATACATCATTATGAAGCCAAGATGCAGTGGTATGTCATGTGATTTTTACAATTTTTTGCTTAGGTAATTGTTGCACACCATGTGAATCTTTCCAAAAAGGCCAAACATTGAGGCAGTTTTTTGAGCCAGTATAAATGAACAGTTTATAAATCACATGACAGCAAAAATTGAAGACATTTTTTTTATACTGACACAAGCTACTGCTTACATGAGCATCTAAACACTTTTAAAATCGCATGAAAGCAAAAATTGAAGATATTTTTCCCACACTAACACAGGCAGCTGCTTATATAAGCATCTGGATAAACAAATAGCAGTTCTGCAGAATGAAAGCATAGAATGAATGCAGAACACATTTTAAACAACTGTGTCATGGTCACATACACTCAGACATCTCTTACTTGTATATGTATCTTTTATAATAACTTCATGTTAATTGTGATGCTGCCCCACTCTCATTCTTGACTTCTTCTTCTTCAACTTCCTCTAATCACTTCTTTTGTAATGTAGAAGCACCATTGACTAAGACTGCTGAGGCCAATCTTCTCACCACAGCAAATGTTGCTAAGCATTCAACACTAGCTCCTGAAGTACTGGCAAATCCACTTGCTGCATAGTCTGTGATGACAGTAACCACCGCTTCTCTTTGTGCACTAAAACAGCTTGCATCTTCTAGAAAGTTGATGATGATAGACCTCACACAGGTGAATCAATGGCAGGCTCAGCATCAGCTCTGGATACCTTGCTGTGCATGATCCAAACTTAATGCATGTGATTTATATATTTTAGGCCATACCTAATAGCCATGCATAGCAAGTGACAAATTAGATAAGTGATAGCACTGGTGGCAGCTGGAATGACAGGTAGCAGTTTGCATTACACTGTCAGCAAGTATTGACAAATGGCATCACTTTATTGGCACATGGTACAGCTAGCTGGTAGCAGCACTTATGACTTAGAATGATAGAATTTCATCTTGGTGCTCTTTCTCAACTTAGACAGACAGCATTCTTGTGAACTTCTTACTATTTAGTTTAATGCACAGCATCTACTTACATTCTTTTTAGTTTACTGCTCCTTGGCAATGCTTAGCTACTTAGCGCCACTTTACTATAAATATTTACCATTGTCAATAGTTAAAGAACAGAACAGAGTACTCAGTTTACACCCCACTTCTGCTCAGTTCACATCATAGTTCAGATTTCTTTTGTGCTGACTTAGTTCTAAGTCACCAATTGTCTGAATATCTAGCCTGCTTGCTGCAGTTGCACATACAGAACCTACATGCCTTGCACTTATAGCAGGCAACATGCAGTTTAGTTATCACTAAGCTTCTCATTTTCTTGCCATACTTGTTGCTGCACCTCACTTATATTCATTCTTTCTCTCATCTAAGTGCACTTATTCATTGGCACATCTTTTTTGCTGCATATTTCTTACTGACTTTCCTTACTAATCATCATTTATTTCTACCATTTAACTCATTACAGACTTGTTCCCTGAGACCTGTCCAGGAGTCTCTCAAATACTTAGTGTTCTCAATGCATATTCTCTGGTTAGTAGCCATAAACTGTGTCTGCTGCTGACTAACTTTTGGGCATCATCAATAGTAGATTTGCTGACTTCAATGGTGTCTCATACTGCTTTGCCTTTAATGGCTCCAATTCCTGCAACACAACAGACTGCCCATACTGCTATGCCTGCTTCTTCTGTGCCAGTGGTCAGCACTCTGCACAGAACTGTGCTGCTCAGTAGATTCTTTCCTGTTACAAGTCCTTTCAATATAGATTGATGGATCTCCTCTCTTTGTGACACCAACTCCCTTGATTGTTATTCTCATGTCATCTACAGATTACAGTTTCTCTTTAGATCTTAAGACCTTTACATTAGATACTATCTTTTCTCCTTCTAATTACTAACATGATACCTCTCATCACACCTTCATAATATAGAAATACAACAAAGAACAGCTTCTTGGCCATGTTTTAGAAGAATTTTCTCTGGATCTGGCTAAACATTTGTTTGGACATTACCACACTGCTCCACTCAACATCATCAAATCCACACTGGGCAAAATGAGGATCACTGTTAATCACTCATATCCACATCACAATCTACCGATTCTCTCTGTAAATTCTCATATCAATATAAAGAGATTTCAATGTGACTGAGGCACCTTTTCAGCTTGCTGGATGCTAGTAGCCAACACACTGCCTGGTATGCAAGTCACAGTCTTTGATGTTGGATTTACTTTTTGAATCATTCCAACTAGACCTGAAGAATAACTCTTTATAGTGCTTTGTATTGACAATAAAATCATCAATCACAGACTCAACTTTGGCATATAACCAGCACCTGGCATCTTCGGTTCTATTGCAGACACTATTATCCACATTTTTTTGTCAAAGGGCATTGAGGCCCTCTTTAAATGGGTTGACAATTTCATCTTTTTGCAGTACTTACACCAAAAAATCAATGGCTTCTCCTCTTTGGATCACATGACAGCAAAAATCAAAGATATTTTTCCCACACATAGTTTGCTGCACAGAAAAACCTTGATCTATTCTAGATCTCGGAATCTGATAAAAAAAAGTAAAGAAATAAAAAATGAAGGGAAGAGTAAATAAATGAAAAAGGGAAAAATAATAAGAGTCAGGGATGGTGCATGCGAAACGATATAGTCAAATATAACACTGGTTACGAGGATAGTTGGTCCTTTGGTCAGGGGTGATATGTGCGATAATGGAAACAATGGAAACCATGGCATCGGGGTTTATGGTGTACCGCCTTGGCCACACTGACCGTGTCGTAGGTCCCAACATGTTCATGAAAATACGATTACATTGCAAATAATCAACTTTGAGTTTGACGAAGCAGAATATAGCCATCGCAACGCTGAGTGACAATGAATCGATAACTCTTCGTGAGACTTTATCATTGTTGTTACTAAACTGAGACAATCATGATGTCCAAGAGTATGTATTTGAGTGTGAATAACAATCTCTCTTATGATTGTAAACAAGAGAGACTAGGGATAACGTCCGCTATCAAGAAAAAATATTGCTACTTGTCATATCCAAGGACGGACTTTTCCAGATCGGGCTCGAGTGATCTGCTGGTCCGAAATCGAACCTTCTGCTACTGGTCGATGAACAAAGCTTTTGATATCTTTGTTTTCGGCGCCCTTAGACGATTGGGCACTTTGCGGCGCCAGGCATGCTGACAGACGTTGTAGAGGTGATTTCAGCTCCTGGTTTACATCGTGCTCAAATAGAACGAAGCGCCTGCGACGATTCGGGCCAGGTGCGTCAGGCAGGTCTGCAGTGCCTTCGGAGATTGTTCTCCAGTCAACCCAAAAACCATTCCCTTGGATCTGCATCCATTGACGTTCCAGGTCCCCCAGAAGGGTACAACGGCCACCTCCTTTGATGAACGAACGACTGGTGACAACAACGAGCCCTTTTTTGCACCGACTCAGGAGGACATTCATGCGATTCTGTGATGACAGGAAACCAGGGCTCTGTCCAGATCGAACAACAGATACGAGGACGAAATCCGTCTCATTACCTGTGGATTCAAAGACGAAGGTTTGAAAATTGTTTGAAAACCTTCAATGCATGCTTACCCTGGAAGCTATCGACGTTGAATACATGTTCCCATGGAAGATTTTCGTCCTTCAGACGTCTCTCGATGGCCGCTCTCTGAGCATCGTAAGGCGTTATGATGCAGAATTTTCTGTGTCGACAATACGTTTTGACAATGTTGACCAAAGCTTGAATTTCTTTTTCGTTCTAGAAAAAAAAGCGCTTATGAGTCAAAGAATATGCCCAGTGGCGAACCATACAATCCAACTGAGGCCACTCTTTTTTTCTGATCCACTTATAGTATCGACAAATGTAACACAATATGTGTCGCGGATGGCATGCTCAGATTTCAATCGTCCGTCGTAGACATATCTCGATATGAACTGTCCGAGTTGCACAGGCATCCGATCTGAAAGAAAGAGTCAAACCCAGAACAAGGTACATATATTTACAACATACATTGTGTGTCTAGAAAACCACCCATGTCTTGGAGATGGGGGAAATCAAAGATTGTTTTGATTTCTGGTACTTGTTCTATACCATATGGAGGGACTAAAGCAGCAGATTAGTCAAAGGGATGGCTGCGGAGAGATCAACCATACGCTGCTTTGGATCGCCAAAAAAGCAAAGTTTCTTCAATGACTGCGCAAAGCGGTGAAGGATGTGCTGCGTTGAAATATTGAACTTTAATTGGCCGATGAAAAAGACAAGAATAGCGGGGAATCACCAGAAAATCCTCAATCTTGATTTGAGAAGCTTCGTCTACCACAAGTCGGCCAACAGGTACGACTCTGAACATACCAATTTGATCCAAAGTGGGATTTGAAAGCATTCCAAGCGTTGACAATATTATGCATGAGTCGCCAAGAAGCCTTGACAAAGCACCCGGATCTTTGACGGCAAGGAATTCGTCGGAGACAAGTACCTTTTCATCAATACTTTCATAAATGTGTTGATGCCTGGCGTGAAAGACGATCAATGGCTAGGATATGTAAACCATAGCGACCGTACCACTCAAAATGGAACTCCTTGGATACCAAGATTTTGAAGTCGATTCCCTTCTTGAAAAGTGTCTCGGCCATATTCTTCACAGCGACGTTAGAATGAGCGATTATCCAGGTAGGAAGCCGTTTTTTCTCCCACACGGAAACGGCAGCAGCAATAGTGGTCGTCTTTCCTGTTCCAGGTGGACCTGTTAAGTGTAGTTTGAGTAGAGGAACAAGGTCTTTTGGATGGGAGGTATACCGTGTGCGATTACTAGAGGGCAGTCAGAGACCATCTTTGACGCGACTGCCTCTTGTGAAGGATTCAAGCCTTCAAAGTGTGTCACCGGTATCGAAACTGCGTCTTGCATGATCAAGGCCTGCGTTTTCTTGGTTGGAAACCACAACATTTGAATGAAAGAAGAAGTTCGAAGAAATTCATGTCCTTGCTGTACCCGAAGAACTAATTCATTCCGAGCCTTCTCAGTATTCGTTAATGCTGGTGGCCCAGAGACGCGGACATTTTGCAGTTTTCCCGACAGTGCCCGACCAGTGAAGTGAATGTTTGTAGTTCGTCCTTTGCATCCACGTGCTTCACCAAAAAATTTTTGACCGTCTTCATTCGTCATGATGACCGTCTAGTCGCAATAATGCTCAAATAGTGCTTCCTAAAGCATGAAAGAACTATTACCTGGTTGCCTCTCCGGACTCTTGTCTTGTATCGTGAATTCTGTAGTGCTAATGTTCCATCCTTATTAAGCTGGGATTTGGTGAATTCACCAGATGTCGTTTTAGGTTTCGCTCTATCCAAAACGCGCGCTTGTCTGACCAACTCTGCCAGAAGTGTAACCTCCTAAAGGAGGCAAGAAGTCAGCAGCCGAAGATCTGAAGTATTTGCTCATAGTCCGACCTGTGATGACAGGAATTTTGTGTCGAGCCTCACTACACTTTCGAGAGCATGTGCATTATTTTCGGCGACACTAGGCCCATCTAAGCACGACATTGATTGTAATCGCGAAACATACACACCACACAGCCAACCAAGCACGAAGACACATTTCCTGTGGACCTTTTTCATCTATCCAGATGCTGTTGACAAGGCCGGGGTTGATACTTTGAAATAACCTGGATTTTACGACATCTGAAGGCAACGGAGGATCCCAGGTATTGGCTCGAAAAGCGGTAGAAAGGTCGATACCTCGAACGGGGAGTTCCAGATCTTTCGCGATACGAACAACTAAGCGCCCCATGTCGAATCCAACCAGGGTATAGGAATCTCCGCGAAGGAGGTCTTCAAAAGGCTTATCATGAGTCAGGAGCTTAGATGGCCTGTCTAGACGAATAATTAGGACTTCCTCAGCCGTTGCCAGAGCCAAAGACTCCGCTCGGCCTTTGGTATCATGCTGCACAGCGAAGCCTACAAAGGCGCCCTTGTCCACGAGACCTGCAGCAAGTTCTTCGGCAACTATCCCCGCATGCCTGCGAGAAAAATTACGAAAGGGAATATCTCTTGGGCGATTGGCTAGAAATTTCTGGTGAACAGTATCTGCAGTCATTGGGGGATGTAAGAGAGAGTAAATCTTGGGCATCATACAGCACACTTACGTCTTACTCCGGTGATAGGCGCCGGAAGGGGTGGCGAGCTGCGGATACAGGTGAGTTCAGCATGGCAAAGCTTATTGCCGCTTCCGAAGGTGCTTCTGTGAAACTTAAAGTTCCATGTATAGTATTTGGCGCCTTCGCAGTTTATGAGATGGGCTCAGTATCCCAAGGGTATCACCTGGGAGTGAGCATGACACCAGTGGCCGCTAATCGAACACAGGATTTGATTGAATATGATAGCGTCGGGTTTTGGCTTGGGAAGTACCATTCGTCCATAGTGGGGCCGCAGAAAATTAAACTTTTAAGACAGAGACAACTACAGAACGCTATTGACCCAGCAATTTGTTGGAAGCACGTGCTCAACAC
This sequence comes from Termitomyces eurrhizus, assembly GCA_003316525.1. NCBI lineage: Eukaryota > Fungi > Basidiomycota > Agaricomycetes > Agaricales > Lyophyllaceae > Termitomyces > Termitomyces eurrhizus. The sequence goes on from QFEW01001719.1 coordinate 10,165, forward strand.
GTGCTCACAGAGATGTCTTGGGTACGTACTGGTAGAGTGGTCGGTATTCTCAGTAATTAGTATCGCGTTAATCGCGTCTTTTCTCAGCTTTACTTCGTGGTCTATTACTTCGAGCACTACCTCTTGTTCCTTCTTAGTACTATGGCCTTCCTCCGTGTAGGACTCGGCTGACGCTGCTGCGTCTACCTCCGGGGTACGTAGGAGTTCGCGTATCCGTTCGGACTCCACCCTGCTCTCCGAGGCCGACGCTCCGCCCGTCTCGACGCGTAGGAAACGCGTCTCCAGACAATCCACAATGCCAGATGTCCCCAAGGACGAGGAGTTCTCTGACGACAATGGCATGGACTTCGAGGATTCTCCTCTAGATGGATGCCACGTCAATCCCAATATTACATCACACGATCATCTGCCTGCAATTCTGGAGGATTGTGATTCCATCCCGCACCCGCCTCTCTGATCGCCGCCCCCTTCCCCAGCCAAGACACGAACCATCCCATCTTCCCCACAAAGGATACCTCCCACTAGAGTCTCTGCCCTATGTAATCCTCCCTCTCCTGCATCCCGTCCCCTTTCTCCTATCAGGGCTGCGCATCGTTGCGCATTCAAGCGGCCTGCCTTATCCCCTCCTCAATCCCCTAGTCGTCAACTCTCTCTGGATGCTGCTGAAAGTCACATGCGCTCGGGGCTCTTTCAGGCCCCCTCCTTCCTACATCCATCTTGAGCTGTGCAGGCTCCTTCAGATTTACATGCAACTACAGCTTTGGCTGCTCCAGCAGCCTCCTGGGCTCCCCTGCCCCCTCCTGCACCTCCTTCCAGCCTTCTTGCTGTGCTGCCCACTATGAGTGCTTCCACAGCCCCTCCATTGGCTATCACTGTGGGTGCATTGCCTCTTCTGGGCCTGTCTCCCATGCTGGGACCTACTGTTCCCTCTCCTTTGGGGGACTCAGTCATAATCTCACCTGCAGAGCTTCTTTCTCTATTGCAAAGTTTCAGTGTCAGGATGGTGCAGGCCTTTCCACAATGAGGTGGTTCAGATCCCACTCCTTCTCCACTTCCTGCAATAAGCATTATGCCTGCTTCACCCTCTCTGGGTTATTCTGGCCTTGCACCACCTCTGAATTTGCACAGCTCTTCAATTGTCACTTTCCTGACTCCATTGCTCACTTCCTCTGGGACTACTTCTGCACTTGGACTTTCCATGACACATCCTTTACTTGTGGCTTCTTCTACAGCTATGACAGAACATGATTTGAATATCATGCTCATTCTTTTATGTGTTCAACACATTTTCAATGTGGGTGCATGTATGTCTCCTTTGATGTCTTAACAATGGCAGCTTGTCACTGGGCTTTTACAGCTTCTGCTTGGCAGGGTGATTCTTCCCTGTTTCTTACATTGGCAAGGGAGCTACAAGTTTCTACCTAAGTCTTTAAGAGCAATAAAAAATTAAAAAAAAAACCAACCTTGAAAGTTATAAAAAAAGTGACAGACACTTAGACTCTGACTAGAACTTGAAGATTATTGGGGTACTTATACACTGTTTGTTGCAGTTAGCAAGTCTGTGAATGAAGAGAAGACACATACAATGAGAAATTCCTGAGCTTGGATAAGGAAATTGTAAAGCTTAGCTGTAACACTCTTTTACATTGGATTGGAGAGTCTATATTATGAAAAGGGTGGCTTCCATCACAATTAGTCTGTATAGGCATATTAGACCTTGTGATGTGAGGGTCAGTCATCTTTGTCTCAGGAATTTCTTTATTCATTGGCTCTGCAGCTATTTGATCCAGTCTATTGTCTGGTTGTTTAGTTATGGGGTCTCACTTTTTAGAAGGGGTGTTTAGTATGTTTTTTGCTCTATTTACACACAGATGTAGGTGAAATTTCATTTGGTATTTTTTAGTGGCATCATATATAATGTATAGTACAGACTACATATACCAGATAGCTATATATGTGTAGGAAGAAGAGAAAGAGAAGACTTGTATAGAATAAAGAGTCTAAAATCTATAACATGATTTTGGAAATCTTATTAGAGATCTCATATAACCCTACCTAAAGGAGAAAGACCCCCCACCCCACCCTCCACCTCCTAATAGTAGACTATAAGAAAGTTGAACAAGAGGAAGATGATGGAAATCCTACCAAATGAGACCCTCACACTGGGTAAAATAGGACGATAAAAGTTTTGCATGGAGGAACACTATACACTGGTCCCAGAAAATTTTCCAAAACATAAAGGAAACCGTCTTCCCTCTCCATAAAAGAAAATATGTAATTCAATATACCACATAACAAAGAAGGGAGATTAATGTCCTGAACAATGACACCATGCCATATAAGCAAAACAGAAGATAATCCAATAATAGAAAAAACCAAAACAAATCTGAGAAGGCACTCTAGGTGGGAAACACAAAACTCTGAAACATAAATGAGTGCCTAATGAAAGTAATGAATAAGGAAATGCCCAGAATCTGCAACATACAAAGGGGAGAATGGAAGACAAACCAAAAATAGAAAAGAAGAATAAGGTAGAAAATCAATACACACAACAAACAGCAATGGAACAGACAAGCATAAGGCCCCTGAAAGGAAAGAGAAGGAAGTAACAGAACTGTGGAGGAAACAAACAACAAAAACAACACATTAACTAGCATGATCACACCCATAAGAGGGACTAAGGAAATACCCATAATGTATAAATAGGAAAAGTTGGTGGGAACCCAAGAAAAGTACCGACCAACAGACAAATGACACACAAATCACTCAGAATGGAGAATGCCTTGCTGAAATGGAGGGCAGTCAGGGAGGCTATGAGATTCCCAGAGTCAAGGAACAAGGTGAAAGAAGGGCCAGCCACTAATAGAACAGACATTATAAAGGACACCGAGGGGACCACCTAGGCTGACCCATTTAACACAGCAGGGCCCATGACACAAAATAATGCAGAGGAGCTGGAACAGCCTCCAAGCACTCTGAACAACTATGTGTTGAAACCCCTCCCCCACCCCAAGCTAGCAAACTAGGTGGTGACAATGCTATAGAGGAAGACAAGGGTGTGAAGTGGGATGGAGTTCTCAGGGAGAAGAATCTAGAGGAAGGAGATGAAAAAGAGGGCATAACTCCCACAGTCAACAAAGTGAGCAGCAAAGCACTGTAAAGTGTACATCTCTAATGTGCTGAACAAGATTGGTAACATCCCAGCAGGATACAAAATACCAAAAAAAAATGCACAGAATCAAGGTAACCAGACTCAACTGCCGACCCAGAGAACACAGACCCCCATTCCAATAACACAATGGACCCTGACAGGACAACCGCCCAAGCCAAAACAGCCTCAGACTGAGGGCCAACACCCACAACCACCCTACACAACTCTAGGCCCAAACAAACTTATGCCAATGCCTCAGAAGGAGTACCCAGGGATATATGGATAGAACAGCCAGAACATATTTGAAGAAGTCGACAAAGACGGGGGCCCCTTGACTATTAACCACCATGTGGTTAAAAAACACAAACAAAACACACATAAATGAAGTGGCCAGGTAACTCTGGACCACTGCTCCTCAACAGGAGCCACACCAAAAGGTGTCATGCAGGCCGAAAGGCCCATAGCGCATCGAAAGATGCAGTCAATGCCCCCCCTGCCTCTATCTCTCCGCTTGGAAACCTCAACTGAGAGGAATCGTGGATAGGATCCACACCAGCACCTAACGCAACCCAACGTGCCATGTATGCAGGCATCATTCATGCTGAGTTGACCCTGGACTAAATGCTCCCTCCCAGTTGACATCCTCTCCAAATATCCCTTCACCAGCATGGATAGTTCCCTAACGTATACAAAGTGTAACTGAAAGTATGTCGCATCCCTATACATTAAATTTGATGCAAAGCGCAGAACCACAGTTGAAGGACTGCTAGAACTAGTGACCTTATCGGAAATTAATACATGAGGTGGGCCCACACTCAGGGTTGTAAAATAATACTTTTAAACAGCAAATTCAACCTAATAAAATCCTCTCGCACCTAAGCTCTTACCAGCACCAGTGTACATGCTTTCTAAGAACTCCACCACTGGCCAACAGGTCGACCAAGAAGAAATGGATATGGATCCCCCATCATCTCCAGAAATATTTCAAAATGCTCCTCCCTCCATAGGATCACGCGAATGCTTGACAGAAACTGAGACAAACTTGCCATGTGGTCAAGTCGCTAATGTCGACGACTTCCCTGCCCTTCCGACTTCCACTGGTATACGTGAACAGAATATAGCTCTGCCCAGAATCAAATTAATAATGAAGAAGAAACTAGAGAAATCGGCACATGTGCAGCACGAAAACGACTCATTTAAACGAGTGTTACCGCCTGGCCCCATGATGGACAGGCAACCAAAGAGGCATACCTCCACTGCAGACCCCCCACTGGATTCCCCCGAACATTCCTACATGCAGGAGGATGTCACTAGTGGCTCCCCCCCTGTTCACAAGGAGTTCCCACTTAGCCAGCCGAGATTTGTGTTCAACACAGGCTTTTCCATGCATACGGGACAGAGTGTTAGCAGCCCCACGAGACCATCTGCCCCCCACACCGGACAAGGCCACCTGGAGCCTGAACCAGCTGGGAACAACTATAGTGTCCGCTTCGGTGACAACATGACCTGGGAGGAGACGTTGGTCAACTCACCCCTTCAATCCCCAACTCCGAGAGGCCGTGCTCCGGATGACATAGCAGATGTGGGTAGAGGCTCCCAACCCGGAGCTTCAACTCAGGTGACCCCATCTCTCCCCATTTCTCAGCCACTCCCCCGCAGCATGAAGCACCCCTTGTCAAAACAGACAGATACACAGAGGCATAAACAGGCCGCAGTCTTCATTCACCACAATGTTAGCACAGACAACAACATCACTACGAATTCGACCAGGCTCCAGCGTACCGCTACCCCGAATGGGGGATGGCCAAAAATTCACCTTGACTCCAGCCCCCTAGACAACATTGCTGCCTCACATGTTGAAGCGTGGAACAAGGTCAGATCCGCAAAACTTTGGGCACGCCTCTTCCGGGCCAAGTATGAACCGAACAGCACTGCCACGGTTGACAACACCAGGTCTTTAATAAAGAGCTTGGTTAAAGTGGATAATGATGTATCTCTGGGCGTCTCTTTCTCCTTACAGAGTTCTCAGTTAGGAGCAGAACGCTTCCCTACACCTTATCATATGCTGGTCTCAGGTCTCTCAGCAGAACAAACCAACTACCTCATTGGGCTCGAAGTGGTATCCACAAAGGACATCACGTTGATCTTCCAACCCTTTGCAGACCCCTGCCCTACCTTCATGCTAACGATATACGGTTTGACCTACACTGACTCAGTGGATGCGTGGGAAGCGGTCACAGATTTAGTCAGGACCCATGTTAGAGAGTCTGAGGCGGTGATGAAACACATCGTCGATAGCGCCCCTATGCTCAAGGACAGAGTGGCACGCGACATCTTCAATAACCTTATGGTAAAATTTCTGGAAGTGAAAAGAAGTAACGTGAACGGGGGGGATTTTCGAGGATGGAACATATACTTACACCACTCATACCTTTCGAATGAAGGTCACATCAAACTGATCCAACTTATAAGGAACTGTACATTCCCATCAGCCATGTCAGGCTTTGGGCTCCTCCTTTGAGGTAGAGAAACTCTGCACTGCACCAACTGTAAATTGATCGACCACGATACTCCCAACTGCCCATTCCCTGAACTTCCTGGTTGGCTTGGCTATAAGCCGATGGATGCCCAACCAGGCAACGGCCATACTAGAGCATATGGGGATAGTGAATTGAATCAATACAACCACTCCTCGTCGTACTGAGGACGAGGCAGGGGCAGGGGTAGAGGCAGAGGTCGTGGAACAGGTTTTGAATCTAAACGAGGGTATAGATATCAATGGAATTAGAACTACTGGGATGTGCAAAGTCACTTCCATGCCATTTGCCTCCGAATAAATAAAATTCCCCATGAGCAAACGAATAATAAGATCGAATTGGTTCATTACTACTGGTTCAGAGCGCTACCAAAGTTTTCAAGAGGGTTTTGAAGCTCTCGGATGTCAACAACAACTCAGAGAGAAAACTGAAATATATTGGCCAATTATGGTACATGTAAGTTATATCTCCTGTCGAAATGACAAAAAACGGCAGTCTACAAAAAGTAGAGGAAGGTGCCGTGCAGCAGTCCTGCTGAAGCTGCGAGCCCCTCATTAGCCATCCCTCCAAGTAATGAGGATCCCTCAATGCAACGTCCCCCCTGAAAGCTTGGGAAATGCTTTCACCACGAGACAGCATGGTTGGCTGCTCGAAGTGTCTTATCAACCACTCCCAATTCACTAGAAAACAATTCCGGTAACTTTAACTTTGTCAATGGCTCAAGCCTCTCTTCTACTAGAGGGCCTGGAGATCACACTGCTCAGTCCCTCATTAATAGTAGGGGAGAGTACGGAAGTGTGTCCCCCCTGTCCACACGTCACAACACCCCCGACGCTGAGGATATCCCAAATCTAAGAAATTCTTCCGCACCAACAACTGAGTTCCATATGGACACTCAAGAGGACCTTACCTCACGTCCAGATATACTAGACTTTGATATAGCCATCTCACGAGGTGACCCAATAAACAGTCAAACAAATCCTCAGATTAATACCACCCAAAGAAAAACTCATAGTCCGATCTCGAACAAAAACACAAAGGCCGCAATAAGATTAGCTACACTGAACATTAGAGGATACTGTACCACAGGAGCATCCCGCTCAGAGACCAAGTGGAACCATGTGAACCAAGTTATTAGAGACAAAAAGATAGGAATACTTGTCGTACAAGAATCCCACTTGACAGACGAGAGAAAAAATGATATTGAGCACCTCTTTGGCAAAAGAATGAAGATTCTACACTCACCCGATCCAGAAAATCCAACCAGCAAAGGAGAAGTTGCGGTAGTCCTAAACAGGGACCTAACAAATGTACAGGGGGCAAAAATGGAGACGATTGTCCCAGGGAGAGCAATACTAGTAACTGCAAACTGGCATAGAGAAGAAGTAATACATGTTCTCGCGATATACGCTCCCAACACAATGACAGATGGGAGTGAGAACGCAGATTTCTGGCGACAACTAAGGGCATACTTTGTAAGTAATCCACGCAAACGTGTGGATGTCATGGCTGGAGACTTCAACATAATGGAGGACCCACAAGATCGTGCGCCAATGAGAACTGACCCAGAAATCGCCCTGGATGCCCTTGATGACCTGAAACAAACGCTTCGACTGAAGAACATCTGGAGGGAAACATTTCCCACCACAAGATCCTTCACCTTTGTACAAGAGTCAACACAGTCCATGTTGAGGTTAGATAGGTTATATATTACTGATAACATTGCTAATTACGCACAGGACTGGAAAACTGTCCCATCTGGAATACCAGGAATGGACTATCTAATGGTCTTGGTACAAATAGCACACCGCGAGGCACCTACGGTGGGAAAAGGCAGGTGGACACTAAAGAACCACATCCTGCGAGACAAAAAGTTCAGAGCCTTTGTAATAGAAGAAGGCAACAAATCCCTGGATGAAATGGAACGTATCTCTAACCAACGTTCCCCTGAACATAACGCCCAGACTGTGTTCCAGGATTGGAAAGAATCAGTTCTCGCCTTTGCTGTAAACAGAGATAAGGAACTTGTACCCAAGTATATAGCTAAGAAAAAGTTGCTTGAGGAAGACCTGGCAAGTACTAGCCACAATAGAAGCCTGGACGAACAGGAACTTCAGGCCAGAACAACGGAAATAATAAAAAGTCTAGACAAACTGGAAAGATTGTACCACATGGAAAAACGTGAGAAAATATTGATTAAGAACCGCACTGATGGTGAGACCATGTGTAAGTACTGGACAAAGTCCAGTAAGCAGGCCAAACCGTGTGACATGATCTTTGCAATGAGAAAGTTAAACACACAACCAGGCTCAAGTATTTATGAGAAGGACTCAGAAAAGATGGCGGAAATCGCAAGAAATTATCACAACGATCTGCAAAATGTATCGCAAGCAATTCCAGCAAACGTCAGGGAAGAAAAGACACAAAAAGTCCTTAACATACTGAAGACACGTCTGACTAACACCCAGAGTGACAAAATCGGGACAGCAGTGATGTCTGATGAGATTCTAAAAGCCCTAAAACAATCCAAGAATAACTCAGCGCCAGGCCCAGATGGAATCCCTTATGGGTTCTGGAAGTCTTTCAACGGTTAGTAGGTGAACGACACAAAAAAGAATATGAATGGAGGGTCACAAGTCCCAACTCTAAACATAATGGAACTATTAAGGATCAACTGTGAAGACATTCAGAATAATGGCATCTCACCCTTATCTAAATTTGCGGATGGGTAGATGTGCCCTGTATACAAGAAAAATGACAGAACGGACATAGCTAATTATCGACCGATTACATGCCTAAACACAGATTACAAAATATTCACAAAAGTGCTCGCAAATAAACTGGCAGACGTCATTAAGGACTTAATTCACCCGAGCCAAGCAGGTTTCATACCAGGAAGGAGAATCACTGATCAGACAAAGCTTATTAGAATGATGGTTCACTATGCAGAAGCAACAGAACAAAACGGCATAATAGTAGCGCTTGACCAAGAAAAGGCATATGATAAAATTGACCATGAATATCTGTGGAGAACCCTAGACAAGTTTGGAATTCCAATTTCCTTTATTAACACAGTTAAGGCCTTATACAGAAATGCTGAAACCCGAATAATGATCAACGGCTTCCTTAGCTCCCCATGGAAAATAACGAGGGGGGTTAGACAAGGTGACCCCCTATCATGCTTACTCTTTGACCTAGCCATAGAACCGCTAGCAGCCTCTCTGAGGGACTCAAATCTAAAAGGATTCATAATTCCGGGTCAAACCAAAAAACTGATAGCGAACCTGTTCACAGATGATACAACTACATTCCTTTGTGAGGATGACAGTTTTGACACCTTAAACAAACTCCTCCAAGATTGGTGCATTGCATCAAGAGCAAATTGTAACACCAAGAAAACTGAAATAGTTCCAATAGGAACCCAAGAGTTCCGCATCAAGCTCCTGAGAGAAAGGAAAATGAAGGACGAGGATCCCCGCATTTCTGACAACATCCACATAGTAGATGAGGGCTCAGCTATAAGGATACTAGGTGCGTGGTTTGGAAATGGGACAGAAATAGGTGCTCCATGGTCAAATGTAATTGAAAAGATTGATAGAGCACTAGAGAACTGGGAAAAGACCCACCCAACCTTAGAAGGACGACGGATGATAATCCAGATGGTAGTGGCAGGTATGTCGCAATACCTTACCCAAGTCCAAGGGATGCCCCAACACGTGGAGAAACTTCTCATAAAGAGGACAAATAGGTTTGTATGGGGAGGCAAAGCACCACTGGTCAACGAAAACACCATGCACTTGCCACTACTCGAAGGCGGCAGAGCACTGGTAGACATTAAATCCCGTAATAAAGCTATAGACATAATGTGGCTAAAGTCTTACCTTAACATTGGCCCTGAGCAGGCACTATGGGCTTATGTGGCTGATGCTATCATTGCCTTGAATATACCAAAGTCAGAGGCAAAGGTAGATCTAATGGTAAAACAAAATCCCTTTCTCCAGTCCTGGAAAGCCAAGACTTCAGCCAAGAACAAAATTTGCCCCAATATTACAGACCTCTTCAAAACTGCAAAAGACTTCGGTGTCCGCCCGGAAGGTCTGCTTTTCTCCAAGGACATACAAAGAAACATGCCGATGTGGTACCATTTTGCAGCGGATACTAAGTTACGCCGCCTCAACAAAGGAAAAGTGACGGAATGCCTAAAATACAAACATAAGATGTTCACAGTTGGAGACGCAGAAAGCTTGGCCTCTGCAATTACAGACCAGAGCCACAGAGACTCAGACGAGTGTGAATGCATAGATTGTATGCAAATAGAAAGAGTTACAGGATGTGCGCACCCCAACATGTGTGTGACAAGAGCACGAGTAATGCTGGACACAATCCCTGAGAAGTGGGACCCCAGGAAATCCGTAAACAGGCAAATTAACTCCAATGCTCTGCCAAACATCTTCAATAATCGCATGGAGATAGCAGGCCTGGTGGCAAACATTTTCAGGATTTTTACAACTGGGTCGAGCACAAACAGTGTGTACAAATACAACGGACAAGATCACCACCGGACCACGAGAACGGTAACAGTGACCGGCTCTGAGTTGGCAAATCGAGACAAGAATTTAATAATAACAATAGGAGCTGGGGCAGCCTTTGAAGGTCAACTGAACCTTGACAGTGGGGCGAAATGGATAAGCAGAGAACAAACAACAGGGGTGAGCAAATACCTGATATCAATTATTCTAGCTTCAATAAGGAACAGCACCTCAAACCCCTTGACGATTCAATTGAGATCGGACCTCCTAACGACGGATCTACCAGAATATGAGGACTCTGGTTATATAGGAAAGAAGGATGGTGGCCTACTAAGAACACTTTTAGGGAGACTCAGGATGCATTCAGCGCCTGTCTGCCTTGTAGACATAACGAAAGAACAACAATCTGAAGGGGACCGGAGGGCTAACTCACTAACTAGAGAAGCAATGCATAATGATAGAATTATGGTCCTCCCCCCCATTCCAATAGAACTCCACCTCACGGGAGCGATGTTGTCAAAAATGATGCAGGCTCTAGCATATAAATCGATCAGAGTGTCCAAGGTTATTCCCACCCGCCCTAAAACGGAGAAGATGACTAAACGAATACGGAAAAACCTGAGCAGGACTTGGGGTGTTAAGGCAAGCAACGACCAAATATGGAGAAGCATTCGTGACAAAGACTGTTTTACAGAGTTCAACTCAGTCGGTGTGATAACGACTGATATTATATGCTACCTGTTTTACAGAGTTCAACTATGAGTACACTATCAGCTTCTTGTAATACTATCATGCGATAAGACAACATACCTCAGTCGGTGTGATAACGACTGAGGTATGATTACGTTTCTCTTCGACTCGACTTGCGCTTGGTACGTATGTTATTGAGATATCTCCTTCTTCCATGCAGTGTCGTATGAAATGATGCCGAACGTCGATATGTTTAACTCGATTGTGATTTCGTTTGTTCTCAGCGATTGTGATCGATCCATTGTTATCTCCCTTCAGTTGAGCTGGCTTAGGAACTGCCATTTCTATTTCGGAGAGTGCTGCATACATCCACTTGATCTGTTCAGCAGCCCTCCCTAGTGCTATGTACTCGGCCTTGGTAGTTGACGTGGATACCGTGTCCTGGAACTTCGAACTCCAACTTGTGGGTCCTCCAGCTTGCAGGTACACTCCTCCCAATATGGATTTGCGCGTGTCTATGTCTGCTGCGAAATCTGAATCGTAATACCCTCGGGGTACGTAGTCCTGGTACTTGGTCCCTCCGTATCGTAATTTGTAGTGGAGTGTGGCCTTTATATATCGCATCATGTGTTGCAGCGCCAACCAGTGTTGTTTCCCGGGGTTCAACATAAATCGGCTCAATGATGTGATGGCGTATGCGATATCCGGTCGTGTACCTATTTGTGCATACATTAATGATCCCAGAACTTCGTTGTACGGTTTATCTGCCATATATTGGCGTTCTTCTTCTGTAGCGGGCGATTGGGATCGGCTCAGGATAATGCCTGGTGGGAGTGGTGTATACTTTGGTGTACATTCTGCCATGCCATATTTCTCTAGTGTTCGCTTCAAGTACTCCTCTTGATCCAGTATAATAAGCTTCATTGTCCGATCACGCGTAACTCAAATTCCCAAGACGAAATTAATGTCTCCCAGGTCTTTTATCTCGTATTTCTCCCCCAGTTCCTTTCGTGCACGTATAGCTTCTTCCTTCGATGAGGACATTCCCGAGGTGTCGTCTGTGTATGTGCTTGTAATGGTGATCTCACCATTCCTATTCCTTGATCGTACAGACTGGTCTGCTTCGGATCGGGTATAACCTAAGCGTTTCATGTCCTCGTCGAGTGTACGCCACCAGTTGTGAGCGCCGTCCATTGTTCCGTATATCGCCTTATCTAAGAGTGATACCAGACTTTTCTCGTTATCTGTGTCGTGCCCTTTGGTACTCCCCCGAACTCGTATGCCCAAATTGATATCGACCTTAAGCACATCGCTCGGTTTCACCTCGTATCCTTCTGGTTGCTCCATTAGGATTGGTGCTTGTGTGGGTGCGTTCAGATATGTGCTCGCATAATCAATTTGCCATATTTCATAGTCCTCAACTGTTCCTACAGCGAGGTTTATCTGTAACAATTTGTATTTCACCACCGAGGCATAGGTGGCAAAGAAATCGACCCCTGGTAGCTGTGAAAACCCTTTTGCGACTAATCATGCTTTATAGCCAATAACTTTTCCACTCGCATCATATTTAAGCGCGAAAGTCCATCGGTTTTTCATTGTATGCGCTCCCTCAGGGCGTTCAATCAGGTGCCAGACTTTCCCCTCATACATACGTCGCATCTCATCGTCCATCGGACCCTTCCACAAATCAGGTCTTGTCATTGCTTCCGAATATGATTTCGGCACCCATAGGTTGTCCAGCTCGAGGACTTCTGTGGCTAATGTGTTTGGCGCCGCTCAAAACGTCTCCTCTTCACTTTCAGGGTCAGACGAGTTCTCTTTGGCTAGCACGTCGCATCTCGCTTCACGGTCGGGGGCAGTCTGGGCAGCGATACAGGCTGATCTCCTCAGTTCCGTTGGGGCTGTTTGATGAGTGTTGCCGGTTGCTTCTGAGTCTGCTAATACGGTGTTGTCGATGCCGTTTATACTGCTTTCGGTCTCATTTACATGCTCGTTCCTACATTCGACTCCCAGTATCTCCATAATGTCTGCTGGATTGTCCTGGTGTTCGTGTTTCAGCGTGCGGTTAGACAATCCCTCCTTGAAGATCATGTCTCTTGACCTAAAAATCCGCCCCATGCTCCGCTCCAGCAGTTTGTAATCCCCTTTTCCAAAATACCCGATCAAAACTGCCTTGCACAATCGTGGTTCAAGTTTACTATTCCCATCTGTCCTCGGTACCTTCACATAAGCGGTACAACCAAATGGCCGCAAATATGACACGTCGGGTTTGTTCCCAGTCCTGATTTCAAATGGCGTCTTATTCGGGTGTCTTGCACTTGGTATTAGGTCGAGAATATATATCGCCGTTGATGTGGCTTCCCCCTAGTAGTGCGATGGTAGTCTCAACTCGTGCAACATGCTGCACGCCAACTCAAGAATCGTACGGTTTCTTCTCTCGACGACACCATTTGCGGCTGAGGAATGGGGTGGGGTCATTTCGTGTATGATCCCTCTTTTTCCACAGTACGTGTCCCATAGTTCATTCTTAAACTCGGTTCCCCCATCGGTTCTCACCTGCTTAATCCTATACCCGGTCTGATTCTCCACTCGCATGTCAAAGATCTGCAAGCATTCCACCGTAGCCTCCTTTGTCTTATGTGACAGGTACCAAGCGTCACATTCGGCTCCTCCCTGGTCAACTGCCACCAGCATGAGCGTTTTGCCGCCGGTCGTTTGCACGCGTGCCGGTCCCCATATATCGAATGTGACTCGCTCGTAAGGTTCACACTCTGGTTCAATGACTGCGTCAAAAGGCCGTCGTGAGTGCTTTCCCATGATGCAATCCTCACATTTCCCAATGACTGAGGACTTTGTGACGTCTAGCCCTTTCACTATCTCATTTCGCATCATTTTGCGCACTGTACTCTCCCCTACGTGTCCGAGTCGTCTGTGCCAGGTTTCGAAATCGACAGGGTGAGTCAGCAATTGCGTTGCCATTGCGCTCGGGGGTGGCTCAACAAAGTTCACTATGAACATAGTTCCATTCATAGGGCAGTGGAGGAACGGTTTCCCATCCGTAGCAAACAGTGTTGCTCCCTTTCCAGTGATTTCCATCCTCACTCCTTTTCTAATCAACGATCCC
>QFEW01001720.1:5931-22129 GCA_003316525.1 Termitomyces eurrhizus
CTTCGACACTGAAAAAAAAATGATTATCAAACGTCTTCCTCGAGCAAAAGTTCGCGAAGCTTGAAAAAGAGGATTTCCTCTACAACTCGCTCTGGACCTTATACCCTTCCTTGAGATTCGACGGCGCTTGGCGTTTATTTCAAAAACAGATTTGTATCGAGGAAAAGGTTGGGGAGATGTTCTCAGCATGTATCGAAGCATGTGTCGCAGTTACTCGTAGTATCAGTTGAAGGACAGTTGCTTGAGCGGAGCGAGGTATTTCCCTGCTTCAATGTAGCTCGACTGTGTAATCCATCACGTCGATGGTATGATTTAGCACTATGATTTCGAGTCCTCACGCTTTCCCAGCCTTTGGCGAGAGCAGTGATGGAACAACACGCCGGAAGACGACATATCAGGTTCCAATAAAAGTCCAATATAATCAGAGTTGACGTATTACAGGGAATCCCAACGCCCTATACCACAAGCCTGTAGAGTATTAGTGGATCCAAGAGACAAGAAAGGGATAGGCATTGAAGGGGACGCACTACTTAGCTCAATGCTGTTTTGTCTTGTTGGCATCTCCACTGGTGATATACTTCTCGTTCACAGCAACAACGTGGTATCCGACTGCAGTTATCATTGCCAGTACACCAAGGGTGTTGGCCAATGAATAGAGAGTTTGGTGTGAGATCATACTGCTGCCCGCTTGATGACTAGGTTGGCCCCACTATTACAAATTGAGATAGTCATGTATGCAGTGCATAGATTAAAGACACACACTATACTTTACGGCTCGAAGAATACACAACTTGTAGACGTCAGCGCGACGTGGAACTTAATGGATGTTTGGTGCTGTTTGTCTGCAAGGAGAATATTGTTCCTATGCACATGATCGCGTCGTCAGATCACGGGATGTAAACTGACACGAAGTTGACACGTCAGTTACTTTGGCATTTAAGAAGCATAACTAAGACGAGTTTGCGTTCGGTTTGCTTCTTGCAATACCTCAGAGATGCGGCTATCTCGTGCACTCCTTTATCTGTCACTAACTTTGCTTACGTCTCGTGCTGCAGACGATGCAGATTTTGCCAATGTACCCAAAGAAAAGCATGACTATCAGGTCGGTGAAAAGCTACATGGACTTGAAGTCGTCCAGCTGAGTATGGTCCGTCCTTCAGAGTGATGTTGCACGCCTCCGCAAGATCGTGATTGACAGGCAAGTCGGCTTACATATCGTCGAAAGAAAATATTGCTTACCGCCAGCCTAGTCTCTACTCACACAAGTAAGATGACTTTAACGTTACGAAACTATCGTTTACGGCTTTGCTTTTAGCGACATATTCCTTCGAGAATTGGTATCAAACGCCAATGATGCTGTGGAAAAGCTCCGACTAACTGCACTGACCGATGAGGGGACGTGGAATGGTGATCCTCTCAACATCACCATAAAGGCCGTGAAGAACAACGATGGAAAAGGAGGGCATATTATCATCAGTGGTAAGGTTGATATTGTCTAGGAATCTCAGTTATCTACAGTCCGTACAGACACTGGTATTGGTATGTCTCCGGAGGAATTGAGGACCAACTTGGTTATTCTTTTTACGTGTTGCCTTCCACATGTTCTTATGTAATTGCACAGGGGACATTAGCGAAGTCTGGAACATCTGAATTTCTCGCGAAAGCCGAAGGTCAAGCTTCGGATGGAACAGCTAGTGGCAACCTTATTGGCGCATTTGGTCTAGGGTTCTACAGTAGTTTTCTTGTTGCTGACCGCGTTACCGTTGCCTCTATTCCTCCCAAGTCTGAGAACGTCCCTGAACCTGTGCAATATGTCTTTAGCTCATCTGCAGATGACGCTTCTTTTGAGATATTCCCCGATCCTCGTGGAAATACTCTCGGTCGTGGAACAGAAGTTACACTCTATTTGAAGCCCGATGCCGTTGAATATCTTGAGGAAGAGAAAATCATAGAGCTTGTGTACGTCTATAAATCTTTATTTAGAGGTCGGCTTCCTGAGCATTGTTTAGAAATAAGCATTCATCTTTTTCTTCTACCTTCCCTATATACCTCTTCACGACTAGGACTGAAGAGGTACCAGATGAGGAAGCTGTCGAAAAAGAAGACCATTCTGAAACAACTCCCACTACGACTGACACGAAAGAAACCCCCTTCGATGAGGATGAAGCAATCGTTGAGGAAATCACTGAAGAAAGTGAGACCAAGGAGGCAAAACCAGCTAAGATGAAGTCAGTGGTCGTAGAAGAATGGACTCAATTAAATGTCCAACCGCCAATTTGGGCTCGGTATGTACTCTAGTATTGTTGAATGATTTTGTGCTTAACCCCGTATCTCAAGTGACCCTAAGAACGTGTCTGATTGCAAGTCTTCTGTTTTCGCCCATATGATGTCTCCTTTCATTGATGTCGCGCATAACAGCGGAATATACCATGTTTTTTACCACCTTCTTCAAAGATTTTACCAGTCCTTTGGCTTGGCAGCATTTCTCGGGTGATTCAGGCTCTGGCGTTTCCTTTAAAGCTATTGTCTACCTTCCAGGAAAGATGTTAGTTCTGCTTCAGTGTTTTACTTGATCGAATTCTCATGCACTTTCTAAAGCCCAGAAGAATATTGGCAACAACCCTTAGCTTCAAAATCGAAGGATGTTAAGTTGATGGTCAAACGTACGTTTATCACTTCTGACCTCGGTGATCATGGCCTGCCCAAATGGGCCAGTTGGGTGAAGGTAGTCATTGATGGTACGTTTCAATATCTTTCTTTGAAGTCAATCCCAACAGTTCAACCAGCCGATGACCTTCCATTGAACGTTTCACGAGAAACGCTTCAATCTAATTATTTCCTCCGGCAACTCAAGGGAATTATCATCAAACGCTTGATCCAACTTTTCACCAAAATTTTTGAGGAGGATCCGGAGAAGTTTAGGGAGATTGAAGGTGTCTACGGCTCCATATTCAAGCTCGGAGCAGTTGAAGACCTGAAGAATCGTGACAAGTTGGCTGCCCTTACCCGCTTCACAACCACCCACAGGAATGAGACGACCTTGGACCAGGTGTGTATTTATGATGAATTTACCTAAATGCAATGAACCAAAGTGCTTTCACACAGTATCTCGAAAACAAGAAGAAAGGGCAGAAACAGGTGAGAATCCCACCAGGCTTTTTGCTGTTCATGTCTCATTTCCGTGATATTCTAGATTTTCTATCTTGCAGAAATGGGAAAAAAACCAGAGGACCTTGCCCAGAGTGTTTTCGTGGAGAAACTTTATGCTCGAGGATATGAGGTCCTTCTTCTAACTGAACCTCTTGACGAGATCCTGTTTGGGAATCTTCGCCAGTGGAAGTAAGTTACTGATATTCCTTTGCCGACTTTGTAACTAATGATCAACAGGAACGTCCCATTCCAAGACGTTGCAAAGGCCGGCTTGAAGTTCGGAGATGAGAGTTAGTAATTTTAATATTTGTATCCGGAATGTGATTGACAGGGCATATCTAGACGAGGCCGCAGATGAGGAAAAAGAAGAACAAAAGCATGTAGTGGAAAGGTTCAAGCCACTCCTCGATTGGTTAAAGGCGGAAGCGAAGGACCTCGTTCGTGATGGTCCGTCCTAGTCCCGATTCGGGAGTTATCAAATTCATTTTTGTTTCCAGTTGTTATCTCGAACCGGCTTGTGAAGAGTCCATGTGCAATCGTTGCAGAAACAGGCGGATACACTGCCAACGTCCAAAAAATGATGGGTTTGTGTGATTCTTGTGTGAGAAAGTCGACTTGATTTCATCGTTTACTGTAGCCGCGTCGAACGCCAAGGGGAACAGAGGGGGCATCCTCCATGAATTTGCCATGAAGGCAAAAGTTTTGGAGATCAACCCTCGTTCACCCCTCATTGAGGGTTTACTTCGGCGTGTAAAAGATCTGCTCACAGACGAGGATGAAAAAGACGAAGAGTCTGAGGAGGAGCTTCGTGAGGTTGCTTCTATCTTGATTGATGGGGCACTCGTGCGATCTGGTTTTGAAGTGCCTGACAGTAACCGGTATGCTGCTTCTGTTCTGTTCTCTTTAAATCTCAAACATCTTGCAGCTTCTTCACTCGTGTTGACAGAGTTCTGAGGCGATCGCTTGGTGTGGCAGAAATGGCCCCCACTGATGAAACAGTCAGACCTGCTCCTCCAGTTGACCCCGAATTGCCCTCGGAAGAAGAACAGATGCCTATCTTGCCTCCGCTCGACGAGGAGGATGACGGGAAAGCCAAGGTCATACTATCTGAGGAGATGAAGAAGCATGTAAGTGAACAATTTCCAGAGAAAAAGGGTTGATATTGACAGGGCTTTGCAGGTTTCTATCGAGATGGAGGAGATTGACGACGACGAGTATCCTGCTGTGAAGCATGATGAGCTGTGAAGCTCGTGTATGAGCCTTATAGTAAACATTGAATACTCTCGGATTATGCAATTGTGTCACACATCCACGTGCTCGAGTAACGTACGTATACAGTAGCTTGGTAGTCATTGGAATCCCCACCTACCATGTCAGCTTTCTCCAGGTTACAGTTAGCTGCTGCGCTACTAGGTAGGTCGCTTCGTGGTTTCTCGTTGTCGTGAGACGAAGCTTTTTGTAGAGTATGACAACGACCTTGAAGATCCTGATGCACCAGGCCGCTCTGCACAGGAGAGCGCCATTTTTTTGCCATTTCGTCAGTATGCTACTAATCGAGCTCGGAAGACCGATTATCTTGGAGTACCCCTTGCCAGCGACGTGGTCACCACTGCAAAATCTCCGAGGTCCAATTCCGCGCTAGGTCATCAGTCAAGGGTCTCAATAAGTACGCTTCACAACCCTTTCGGTCGGGACGATCATCTAGAGGAAGAAGATAATCAGGAAGAAGACCTCGAGGTAGATTTGTCGTCCTGGGGACTCGACGCATTCATTCCGAAGGACAAGGCGTCAAAAGGCAAGGGCAAGGCAAAGTCAATGGATCCTCCTCATCCTGTGTCGTCAGTCCCGACACATCAGCCTTTAACCAGTCGTGATAGTAATGTCACAGGCCCCAGACGCGCGTTGGGAGCATCGAGGTCGATGAGCGTGGGGGGAAATTTAGAGTATTTTTCCGCCGAAGGAGAGAGGCTATCGTCCAATAAGATGGATGACGGCAGACGTCGCTCATTTGCTTCCCCATTGGATGTTGCTGGAATGGAGCCACCGAATATAATGCAACGACGTCGTGCGTCATCTTATTCTTTATTTGCAACTCCAGCACAAGTTGCATCGGCTTCTTCTCAGCCACAGACTGTTCCCTTCCCGACGACGTCAGTTCGCTCTGGATCTCTGGACTTGAACGAGGATGGCGGCTTTCGCTCGTCCTCTTTGGGGTCTCCATTAAGACCTAACTCTCTGCACGAAAGAACGCGCTCTACGACTAGTGCAGATTCTCGACACATTCTTAGGGATGTCGCAGAAGATGCGGACAGTAGGCATCGTACCATGTCAAATGACACCATGGCCACAGTACAATATGCGGAGGATAACCCTTTCGCTATTCGTCCTCCGTCTCGTGCTTCTCGTTTTGATCCCAAGGCTGCAGCTCATGCGCGAACAATGTCTAACGCATCCATGACATCCCGGATGATATTGGATCATGATGGAACTAGTGTCCATACAACAGCTCCAGACGGTAAGGATCGCCGATATTCAACAACATTAGATCTACTTCGACCCAAAGTCCTGGTGATGCCCAGTCCGCTACAACCTACCGCAGTTGCTTCAGTCTCAATGAATGAGAAGGTCAGAGAAGGTTTTGAGCTTTCCACTGACGGTCCTCCCTTACCTCCTGGTGCTCGTTCCTCTCGTCGAGCCTCTGCTGCATTTTCGGTATTAGAAGCTCCGCATGTCGCATCAAATTCTTTTACGCCAAACCCATTGTCATCGTTATCTTTATCCCAAATGACCTTCCGTAATACTTTGAGAATCGACGGTCAACTGGACTCCTACGTGGACAAGGACCTGCCGCGGGCCACGATAGATGGCGAGCAAGCTCAGTTCGAGACAGAACCTGATGATGTACCGGTTGTTGCGGTACCAGAAGCAGATGAACCATTTAGAACTAATCGTCCTGCGGGCAAATTATTTGGCAAAAGTTTGATAGATGACCTCGAAAATCGCAAGGCACAGATGCGAAACAAGCAACGGTGAGTATGTTAAAAGCTTTCAAATGGTGTGAAATATGGTACTAGGCCAGGAATCATTTCAGAGTTTTCACTGGCGACGAGAGACCTTCGATGATGGCCAGAGCAACGAATCAACGTAGCAGTACATTGATTGACCCGGCTACCCTACAGTCGCGACCTGCCTCTCAGCACTTGAATACAGTTGGACCCCCGGATTCCCAGCAAACATTGGGGCGTCGCAATTCCGTTAATATTAAGCCCCTGCTCAACTTTGACGATGACAACAAGGGCACCAATGCCACGGCTTCTCGATTGCCACAGGGGCGGTCGGTGTTTGGTGTCGACACGCTATGGGAAAGAGAGATGATCAAGTTGAAGGAGATCGAAGCCCAGGAGAAGCAAGAAGAAGAGGAAGCTGCAGAAGGGAATAAAAAAAGCAAAAAGAAAAAATCCAAACGAAAAGTTCGATCCAAGTCATGTATCGCGCCGGAACTTGGAAGTCCTTCACCAAATACCCCTTCCAAACCAAAAGTCTCCATTGAACCTCCGGTCCTACCAGACATCCCTAAAACCATTAGGCATCCTCCACCTCACCTTGCTGACGATTCATCAGACAGCGATCGTAGTGATATCGACGTGAATACTGCTCATAATGATCTAGAGTGGTACGCGGCGTCTTCTGATGAAGAAGATGAAGGACCTCGCCGCACAACGGGGACAGGGCCTCGATTTCCCAGAAAGCACCATCGCCGTCGAGCTGGCGATGATGATGACGATGATGACGATGTACCTCTCTCACATGTTCACCCGAGGCCCCATCATTTGTCTCCGGATTCAGACGATGAACGTCCTCTATCTATTCTCGTCCAAAAAAATCAATCCAGCCTTCTCAAAATTGATTTTGACAACCTTGGTAAGAGAGACGAAGACGACGATAACCAACCATTAGGCCTTCGTGTTTCCAGGCTTGCTCCATCTTTGCACCACAACAGCCAGGCTGAAGATGATGACGACAAGCCTTTGGCGTTCCATCCTGAGCAGCAGCGACGATCACAACTTCAGATGATGGCCGCTCAGCAGCAGCAGTTCATGATGCAGGCCCAATTACAAAATAATATCTACTTTCCCCAACCCCCAATGATGGGCACGCCGTTTTTCGGTTCCACGATGATGCCGATGATGATGCAAGCGCCTATACCCATACCTTCACCACCTCCTATGCACGATCAGGCCAAATATAAACGAGTGGATAGTTGGAGGCACGACGTTGCAGTGGAAGGTAATTCTAATTGATTTTAGTATGGAGTTATGGACCGTCATCTTCTCTTTCATTAATTAATTGCTCGAATTCGTGATTGTCTGTCTTGTTTACAAGAAGCAATTCGAATACGTAATGACTTATAATACTATGGGTGAGGAACAATGCACTGGTATGGAAAATCATGGGTAAAGTTACACACGTCGAGATCAAGGATTGGCTATCCACAATTTGCGCCTCGGTATGGTGATGATGGAGACATCACGTCTCCCCATCTCCTCCTCGATTATCCTCTGTCTCGTATCATCGTCAATATCGTCCTCTTGTCCGTCCGTCTCAGTACTCCGCGGCGCGTCTTGAGATGAAGAGATCTCGTCTGCGACAGTAGCCAGGCGATAAGGTGGCTGATGGGCATATGGGCCTGGATTTACTTTAGCGAGGGACGTCGGGGGATTGGGACCAGCTGGCATGTTTCGGACTGGCGAGTTTTGCAGGCTGCACAAGGCAGACGGGAAGCAGCACCCTTTTCGATGACGCAGAGCAAAATAAATTATAATCGCATAGAAAATGACAGTCCACACGAGGAAGATGATAAAGCCATACTTTGGCGCTCGTAGCCACAGATTAATTAACGTAACAATCGACAAGCCTAAGAGAAGTCCTTGAATGATGGCATGGATGACCATCTCTGATACGGTTGGAAATTTCAATCGAGGTTGAGAGGAAAAGGGAGTGGCTCCGGTCACGAGGCCGTCTGTTGTGGCTGGCGTCGACAACTGTTCTCTTCGAACCTGACTCAAGGTATAGTCAAGTTCACCCTGTGTGACGATGTCAGCCGACAGAGAAGTGGTACAGTTCCATTTGAATTACGCACCACAGTATTCAAACTTCTTCGACGCTGAAGCCAGTTCTCTCGTAGACGTTCCTGGGCACCATCTACGGTTGGAACTCCCAACAAGCTGGTCTTCCGTGTTCGTAGAGGTCGATTCACAACCTCAAACCCTCTCTTTGGACTTGGTGAACGAATCAAGTCACTATCGCTTGAAACTCTGCTTTCCCGACTGTGATACATCACGCTCGATGGCCCCCAAGAATTGGTTCGATGTCGAGGAGAAGAGGGAGAAGGGGGAGAGGAAGCCTCAAGACGTAGACTTTGTGGCGCACTTCTCGACGACGGCCAGTCGTAATTCTGTAGAATATCTGGAGAAATAGTTCGTGGCGGATTTTCTTTTTCGCTTTCTGGATTATATGCCGATTTACGAACACGAGCTTGGATTGAATACACATACAGAAGCAACAATCCCGGAAGCGCCACGTAAAGCAGTACAAAAAAAATGACGCCGGAGATACCGTGTGCTGTGCGTAGATGCAAGCTTCCTTGATGAGAAGGGTCTTGAGAGGAGATGGAGATGAAAGCTATCACTAATCCTGCAATCCCAGAACCATAGGCGAGAATCAAAAGTACTGCAAGATTAAAGACCGCTTGAATTCTGGGAACGCCTCTGCAGTCAAGGGGAAATGAGAATCGAAACAAAAGAAAAGCTGATTGGAGGATTGCCAAGGAGACGGGAGACAGCGCTTTGTGAACGATTGATGTATTGAAGCCAGACGGAGAAGAAGAGGGTACAACTGGTATAGTTGAGGGAGGGAGATTAGAAGTAGTCGCAGAAGTTGTAGGATGTGAGGTAGTAGTGGGAGTTTGCGTTATCTTTGAGGCGCACTGGGTCATGTATTTTACAGTAACCCCAGCACCATTAGCATTAATACCCGTTTGGAGATGGCCATCCCCAAAGCCTGACCAGAGTGTGTGAGATGGATCGATCAATCCATTATATGCACGAAGCAACCATATTTCTGACAGAAGGTTTCCAGACGAGTCCTGACCACCAAATATCTACGGAAAGCAGGTGATGTCAGTGGTTGATAAGTCGTGGAAAAAAAGAAGTACGCACAATAGTGTCAGATGATATGTTGCGAGATGAGCCAACCAACGCCTTAGGATAAGAAAAAGCGGCAGAACCCTCTCTGGGACTTGGAAATTCCACGTTGCCGGATGATCCTGGATCACCAGACGGTAGTATCCTGCTCCACGTACCGGTCTGTATATCGAGGATGGCCTAAAACTCGTCAGGATGTAAATCATTCCCGGAAGTAGAGCTCGCTACTCACAACCTCCCCGTTGCTTGAACCATTGTCGTCGTTCCATCTTGTTTCGTCCGTAATGCCCAATAGAAGATAAACTTGGGACGTAAAAGTGGACGTGAAAGTGTTGGAGTTTCGAACAAGAACAGGACCTGCCCTTGGAGCCGGACAGACACTCAGAGGCGTCACGATCTGTCGTTGAGTGTCGATTACGTAGGAATCCTGTTCTTCTACACATGGGCCTTTTTCAGAGGGCGAAGAGCAACCGCCTGTCAACACCACCTGATGTCCGACAACCGTACCAGACACATTGGATTTAGATGGTAGATTTCCAATGGTCAGGTGATCCCAACTTCCGTTGCTATCATTGGGGAGGTTTGAAGACAGTGTTCCAGATATATTCAGTCTCCAAACATCGGAGAGAGAGCTGTAATGAATACCATCAAAACCGCCGACAAGATAAAAGGTATTATTTGGACCAGGCACTGAGCGATCTTGGGTAGGAGGCGTGGCCAAGTCGATGCCACCAGCGGCTCCCCATCTAGGCAAGGGTCCTGTTGGTACATTGACCTCCGACCAGAACTTGTTGTTGAAATCGTATTCCTAGGACATAAGCTAAGCCCCAGCAAGACGTGAGATGATGACTAAAACAAGGACTCACCCATACGTCGGTCAGTCTATTTCCGTCAGACCCTTTACCCCCAGCGACAATAAAACCCTGTCGACTACATACAGAAAGTCAATGAGAAAAATTGATCAGAGGAAGTAAAAAGGACGCGTACTTGCTGGCTGCGAGATCTGTGCCATAGATTGCAGCACTTCTTGCAGCTGGTATCCTCTGAAGATTATTGGGCGGGCTTGGTACAGACCAAGTCAAAGATTCGAGATTTAGCCTGGCAGAACCAGTCAAGATTCGATTAGCTGCATGGCAAAAAACACGCACAAAAAGGTTTGAGACTGTACAAGACCACTTGCAGATTCGCCTCCAAAGATGATCAACGACCGACTGACATGTTCATGTGTCAAGCAGACTCGGTGGCCCCTGAGAAACACCATACCTCGATTCATCATATCCGATGGCAGCGTTCTTCAGGGGAGGTGGGCTTGAGGAACCTTGAAGCAGGCCAGATAAATTTAACCATTGCAAAGGCGGTACAGAAGAGTCGGTGGGGGTTGATTGTGCGTTGGCGGGCAGAGCCGAAAAGAGAGACCAAGTAGTGAAAAGGAGGAAAGAGAACGACTTCCAGGCCATTCGCGTCGCGGGGGAAGGGCCCGCCTGCCAGGGGGCTGACAGCTGGGAAGGGAAAGAACAAGTTCCCAGCAGGCTGCAGGACTCTTTCTTGAGATAGCCATCATATCGCTGCCGAACACGGAACAACTTGACCGTGTCAGTAAAAATGCCTCAGTATTGTTCCTCATCCAGTATCGCTTTGCAGTTGCACGCCAGCATCGCCACCGCTGCATTTCTAAAACCTGTAGTAACAAATGTTTTGTAACACTCCTTGTAATTCCAAAGTTCGTCACCAATATCCGTCAAGTTAAGTAAATAAAGTATCCAAATACGGCATATCTCCGGAATGCCAAGCACCTTCGCTGTCAACGATTCTCTCCATTCATCTTCTCACAACATCCAACATGGCCTTCAAACGCGTCCTGACAGACGAGCTCCGCGACTCTCTGGCTGCTTCAAATGCCCTACCATTACACAGGCGCGTCCGATAGAAGGTCGTTAATTACTTTCACATGGCTCATTCAGATATAGCTTGCTCGATGATGACATCGCTATTCGCCTTCGGTCGGTTGGATCACGCGTCAGGAAGAGTGAGAGCCGATTCTGACGCACGCATCCTTTGGTCTTGGCACCTCTTGACGTACCCAATTAGATGTTACGGAGGGTTACATCTCTGCCCCGCCCTCATTCTCAAAGTCCAATTCTACCGGCACCATTTTCCAATCAGCTCGTGACAGTTTTCGGGTGGCTCAAAGTCTTCAGCCTCCCGTTGCCCATGTATCCACCAACAAGAGATCGCGACCGCAGGGTGACTCAGGGTACGACTCGGACGGAGCCATTGATGAAGATCGCGTCGCCGAGATGGACATAGTACATTCCGAGGGCGATCTTCGTCCCGTAAACCTCCAAGTATCAAGTCGTCCGATGAAAGCCCTACGAAAACCGAGAAAGGCCATGTTGCAAACGCGCTCTTTACCTGCCCATTCCTTTGCTCTGGGCGGACCCAAACTGACTAATGATGTAATCATGGATAAAGTTGAAGAGGAGGACTGGAGTATAGGGAACTTTGCTGCTCAAGCTTCAAGTCCTATCCAAGACCAGAATGATTAATGACCCCAGTAAGCCAGTCATCGACCCTTTTACCCACTCGTACAAACAACCGCTCTACTCCAGATTTAGTACTAGCAGTGATTTTGTGTATCTTTGTGAGCAACAAACAATTCCTTCATTGTCCGCAGTATTTGGATGATATTTGATGAAGAATCGGATGAGTCCATCAATTCTAATTAAGCGACTTGTGATTTCTACATGCCTGAGAATTATTCTCGGCCTTTGACCATACTTCAAGCGCCTTATAGGACTAAGAGCAATACAACTCGAATAAACGGAAACCTCTTTCTGTCCCTTCTTAACATTGCTGACATCGCGCGTCAGTTCAACCAGTGTTGCAAATCAGGCACATCATCGAGCATCGAGACAGAACGATGTATGTATTACCAAGGCAGAACGCTTCTCTTTGGCTGATCAAAAATCAAATTATACTCAAATCATTTGTTGTAATCGTATTGTTTGACACCCACATGCGTTGGACCGGGGCCAAAGCAGTTCTATCAGAGGACACACACAAAGATTGCCGGATATCACTTGATCTCTCATTTCAGCTGACACCCACAAAGCACCCGTATGTTGAAACAAACCTACCGGACAATTTCCTCTCTGGTTTCTCGTCTCTTCTTCCCTGCCATCAACCTATAACGTCTGCTCTATTTACCATGTGCGTGCCTTTCGAAAATTCGCGTGTTCTTCCTTTGTTCTACCTCGAGGTGGCAGCACAAAGGTTAGAATAGCTTTGTTGATTTTATGCCACAACATATAGATCGTCGTTGTGTCCTTGCTCACACGACTTTTGTCGCTTACGCAGTGTTACCCGTCACGGTAATTGACCCCACGCCACACTGTTCTAGAGCTATCCTCGCTCTGGAATATATATACGGGCAAGAATTTGTGCCAAGCGAAATGCAAGCACAGGAAAGCGAGGTGTCCCCTTCACCAGGTCAAGATAAACTATGGGTTGGCACTTCACACTCCAAGTTTCCTTCGAATGACCGGACCCCCTCGCCCAGGAACGTATCCATTGAAATGAAGCATAGATCACTGCTCTTAAATTTCTTCTGTTTACAGATTATTTAAGCCTAGGTGGGTTGATTTTTCGTCCCAACTTTTTCCTGGAATTCTTCCATATCACCGTAGATTTAACAACTGGACGAGCGATCTACAAACACCGAACGAAGATGTCATCCAGTTCGTAACTCCAACGTCCGTGTATACCTGGCCGAGGCTTCTGCCTGCTTCACAGATGGGCGAAGGTCCTATGATCATAACCAGATATGATCGGTCCACATACCCCACCCGCCCAGTCTCTGAGCGATCGTCGCCAACGAAGTCATGGGAGAAGCCGCGCAAAGATGCACGCGTCGTTTGTGAACCGACAGCCTCACGCTCAACTCTTGAATCTCCTCCGTATGGCTTCTCTTGTCAATCTATATCATTGCATTTATTGGCCTGACGGTTATCTCAGGTACTTGCTTAAGCTTCCTAGGTCCCCAGATTCCACGCTCTCTGTTCCTCCTCATGTCGATGAACGCACTTCTGTGATCTCATCACCGACAACGACTGATCTCAGTTCCAATGCGCCTCAATCTTATGTAAGACCGCCTACATTATGCACAACAACCTCAAGCCGCAACACTAGCCGCACACTCAACGGGGATGATGGACAAAGCAATGCAGCTGAATCATGCGCTGATACTGCCCCAGGCAACATAGCCTGGGAACTGCACATCAAATCGACCACTTCAGAGACCGGTGAAGTTTTATATATCTGTGAATACGGTGGCAAGTGTGGTTACTCGTCAACAAAGCAATCTGTAAAGCGACATGTATTGGGCACTCATCTCAAGTTCAAGCAGGTGATATAATTTACGTGACGTCCTTTTGTTTAACACCTTAATTGCAGGCCTCATGAGTGTCCGCATTGCAATAAACATTTTCCTGCAGTAAGTTCGGATACACCTACCAACTCCGTACAATATTTAGGTGTACTTGTCAGAGGGCAGCTCTCTCTTCACATATTGCGACACAGTACGTAGGACTGTTTCAAGTACTCTGGCTTCTGAACCTACCCTTGAATTTTATAGCACTGGCGATTTGCCACTCGCGTGCAAATACAGAGGCTGTGATAAGCGCTATTCAGATCCCGCAAGGCGACATCGGCACCATATCTTTGTTCATGGTTACAAACCTAAGGAATACAAGAAGAAATTTCGAGTAAGTGAGAATATTATTACTGGTGATGGTGGTACTTAGACACAAGCAGCCTCCGATAGATGTAAATTGAGATGGACGGTAGAAATGGAACCTGAGTCTGGTTGTATTTACATACTTGAAAGGTATTCGATACTTCATTCTATGGAAATATAGACGGTGAGTATACGGAATCCCAGGACAGGCGACTTTCGACAACTTCTTATTACTTTATTCCATCAATGTATCTGAGCTGAGTTTGCTCCCACTTGTGTATCGTTCGAATTCATTTTCCAGACATATTACATAATACAATGCCCCGATTCGGAAATATGTCAATCAAGTCTAATTACATAACTGAACGGAAATTCAAAACTATCCATCGTAATGCCAACAAAACAACCTCAACTCGGAAGTCTCGCAATACAGTCTCCTCAGTCTCCTCAAGTTGTGCATGTCGAACCATCGACGTGCCATGACCTTTCACTATTCAAAGGTCAGCTTTTTCTCTTCTTTGGTTCTGTAAATGCTGATTGTCCATGACGTTAGAAATTCTTCGGGAGTATCGACGTCTGGATGACACAATAACAATGAGGCTCAACAGAGCTAATGCGGCTATGCGTGATAGAGATCGTTTGGAGGATTCTGGTGGGAATATCCAGAACGTAGCGTGTTTAAATGTATGGCGTGAACTCGTAGGTTGATACTTTCCTTTCGATTGGATTAGCAGAACATTTGTTCACAGAACCCTCTCAGGAAACTGGAAGCGTCGGACAGCGTTGGTGGAGTACTGCGTACAAGTGGTTGATCAATCCCTGAGCGAGAAACGGAAGGTGGTCGAGGACGAGACACAGGACAATGTTACTAAGCGA
The DNA here is from genome assembly GCA_003316525.1 of Termitomyces eurrhizus. Classification (NCBI taxonomy): domain Eukaryota; kingdom Fungi; phylum Basidiomycota; class Agaricomycetes; order Agaricales; family Lyophyllaceae; genus Termitomyces; species Termitomyces eurrhizus. The sequence goes on from QFEW01001720.1 coordinate 20,896, forward strand.
AAGGTCCAGGGACGAATAATCGAAGAACAGGTCAAAGTGCGTTGATTCTGGCTTTTTAAACATATCCACATGGTCTGAGAGCGACAACTAGCGTGCACAGGTTCATAACGAGCTCAAGGTAGAGGCGATTATCAGAAAGCGGGCTGTTGATGGTACGTTTCTAATTTATACACAAGGATAGTACGTCTCACTCCTTGCATAGCTTTTAAAACACGATGTCAGTTCTTTGTGCCGCCGTCGGAACTCGAAGGTCGTGAACATTGGGATACGACACAATAACGAGACGGGAATATACCGCAGGGTACACGTGCTTATTGTTATGACGCCATGCACTATCTAGAAGGCTCTTATCTAGCTACAAATGTCGCATTGCTGCTGTCATCAAACTTAGTTCCTTCTCTCTTTCATCTTCCTCAGTATGCAGCTTCTGTCATTTCTCTTTGTCGCGCCCATTGCGGCCAATGCATATCGTCTTACTCCAACCTTGACACAGAATCGACCAGCATACAGTTTCGAGGACGTCAAAGTCCCAGTTCAGCTGGGCGTCATGAGCCGCTGTTCCGACGCCCTCATATGCGAGAATGTCTTCGACGATGTCCTGCCGAATGTGTCTAACAAGGTCAATATCTCTATGGTCTACGTTGCAGAGTAGGTCTCGTAAATATATCCAATTATGTATGTATGTATGGATCAACAACTTCGCAGACTCGATCCGAAAGATGAGGTCTTTGGCGTCAGATGCAAGCACGGTCCTGAAGAATGTGCAGGAAACGTCCAGCAGTTGTGTGTCGCAAAGTACGAGCCTGAAGTTTGGTGGCAGTTTGTCCAGTGCCAGAACTTCGAGGGGAAAGACAAGGTCGGAAACCCCGACCTTGCATTAGACTGTGCGAACACAGTTGGATTTGATTGGGAGGAAAGTAAAGTAGGTACATGCGCTGGCTTGGATGGAAACGGAGCGGAACCAGAAGGTGTAGCTTTGCTGAAAGAGAGCCTCGAGTTAAGCCGAAAACTTGGGATTGAGTATACGACATTGGAATTTGCTCTTCTTCCTCCTCTCACACATTTACAGGAAAAGCTGCACAATACTCATTGATGGGAACAAGGTCTGCATTCATGACAGCACATGGAAAAGTTGTGAAGTTGGTCCCTCGTTCCTCATGCAATATAACACAACCGCTGATCAAGCCTCAGAACGGGCACAGTGCCAATGATTTCGTCAGGCAGATAAACGAGG
>QFEW01001729.1:5286-30143 GCA_003316525.1 Termitomyces eurrhizus
AGCCAGTCAACTCTGGTTCCAGCTCAGGGCTCCACGGATATTGACGATGAGGATTGTGAAGAAGAAGATGATGATGATGAGACAGATGGCAGCACCTCTGCTCCGCCTCCCTCCTCTGGATCAGGATCCAACGATCCGAAGCCCGTCTTCGTCAGTTCTGTACAACACACTCCGACTACCACAGCGGTCAGCGCTTCATCGACGTCAGCTGGGAATTTCCTCCCGGTAGCATCTGTCTCTACCGCTCATCCTACTTGCGCAACTGGGAAGTTCAGGCACAAGCGTTTGAGGGAGCAGAAGGCTCGACCAGAGAAACGCTCATTCCACTATTCTCGTTCATTCCACGACCGATTCGTGAGGTCTCATCACGCTCGTGTATTCTAGAGAATGCGGCCGCGATACCCTCCCCTTCTATCTCCATCATTTATTCTTGACACGACAGCTGCCGGGTTCAACTGTCTTCGTCCCATGTACTTGCAGGAGGTTATTGATTTCTATCCGTTTCCTGTTCTGATCGGTGTGTCATATTGATTATGCACATGCCTTCGTGCCAACGGCATGTAGAATACCCATCCACCGTCTTGCCAACTAGATCGCGGCCTCGTATTGCTACCAGGTGTAGTTTGTCCTTGTCTTTGCATCAGTGGTGCATGTTTTGTAGTATGGTTCAGATAAGATTTATGAATTAAATTGTTCATATAAAGGTGCAAATCTTCGATGTCTGCGGGCGGCATTCAATGTTTACTGTATTTTTTGCAAATTTCTTTTGGACACTCTGTGGGGCGCATAAGCAAAGGGGTCAAGGTCCGAGAAAAGGATCATCTCCGCCCCATGGATATATGCTGATAGGGTGAATGTGTGTTTGATGCCGCGGCATTAGTGAAGTGAGAAGCGTGAGGCCAGATGCTGGGCAGCTAATATCACATTATGTATATGTAAGAAAGATATGGATCAACGACATTTGTATTCCTCGACCAAAAATCGAACGTCCGTGAAGATTGCTGGAGTTGTACGTTGAAACGGTTCTTGGCCATGGGCCAGCTCGTAACTTTAACCCAGGAGACCGAACTCGTTCACCGATAGTCAATATCTAGGTCCGGTCACTCCCTCGGATGGGCTCGAACAGAAAACTGAGGATGAAGGGAGTCTTGATTCCTCGGGCTGATTCTAACTTCCATCGGGAAATCGTAAAGCAAGATGTGGTTTCATTGCCTTTCCTGCTTCGAAGGTATGTAAAAAAACAAACACGATCAGTCCGATTATATACAGGACTACTGTACACTGTACACTGTGCAATGTATTGAATATTTGACAGGTTCTCTGCCATTCACAACGCTGCATTCAAAAAAGGCTAACACGATTCTGAGCAAGTAGGTCACCTGTGATAGAAGAGAAGGTAGGATAGCCCCATATCTTGCCACTATACTTTTAACTTTGTAGTTGAGAGAGCCTTTATGATGTCTGTCCAATTGTGAAGAACACTTTAAGACAGACACCTTATACCTGATCTTGAAATCAGCTTACACTTAAGAGCAGGGCAGAGATTTCTGGAGAAACATCCATTAAAAATAAGTCATGTAATTTCTAACAAGTATTTCTCCTGAAACTCACATGGAAATTTTCTAATTAGGCAATTTTTACAGTATTTTATAGCCTCTGCAGTTGGGTGGAATATATTTTTTAGGATGAAAAAGGCAGTGCTGTACTGGTCACACATTGGGTGACCTATATATATTAGTGACTAAGGCAAGAAGCAACAACAACAACAACGACCTATATATATTAGTGACTAAGGCAAGAAGCAACAACAACAACAACAACAACAACAGCAACAACAACAACAACAACAGCAACAACAACAACAACGACCTATATATATTAGTGACTAAGGCAAGAAGCAACAACAACAACAACAACAACAACAACAACAACCACCACCCCACCCCACCCCACCACCCCACCCCACCCCACTTACCAAACCATTTAAAATCACTTATACCATCCCTTATTTCTAGAACTAATTGAGAAGGGATATTTCTTGCAAGAAACCAACCCCTGAGATCAAGTGACAGGCTCATCTTTTCGCTTCTTTGTGGCACTGCCATTCGATTAGCCGGACGCATATGGGGTCAAGTTCAAAGGCTTGCTGCGAGGGATAAAACTTGTAATTTCATCTCATTTCTAGTGTAGTCATTGCGCAACTCTGTGTATTTCATTTGCAGTGGTGGCAAGCTTTCCCTATGGGGTTTTGATGCTACCCCACTTGCCCATTTTTCATATACTACTTACTAGGTCTATCAAGGCGTATTCTTACAGATTCGTCCTTAGCTATTAATTTAGCGGAGGTAGATAACAGAATAGTAACATAGTAACAGCTGGCTACTTCTATTTACAGAGTAAGGTGGGAGGGGTTGATGAATAAACAATTATACAATTAAAAAATAAACCAATAAAAGAACTAACATGGAATTGTGAGTGTGGGGCTGACACAACCTTCCTATTGCATACTTACTTTAGCTATTTCAACATTTGTGTCAGGGGACTCCTCATGTCCTCTCTCCTTCACTCCTTATTCCTTTCTTCTTGTTGCAGCATGTTGCAGGATAGAATAGAATATATTGATATTGAAGCAATCAACTACAATATAAGCTAAGTTTGAGAATAAAAGATGTCAGTAGATATGAGTAATTTATAGATATTATTGCACCTAAGTTTGAGAATGAAAGATGTCTCAAACTTAGTGGTAATTTTAGAATATATAGTATAATGCATGTATGACAAAAACATGAAGTCATTGTGACTTTATTTATGAATAAAATGAGATCATAGAATAAGTATGTATGAAATGATGAATTATGATATCATCTGAGAGCAATTGGCATTTATTGGCTTTCTTCAACACTTCTCCCTTCATTCATTTTCTTATTTTCATTTTCTTATTTCTTCTTTCAATCTTTCACTTTACTGCTTTTATTCTTTTAACACTATTTATTAGTACTACTTTTGGCTTTTGAGGTGCTCTGGTTCTTTAGCTATCATTCAGAAAGACAAGTGTGGCTTTTCAATGCTGCATACAGACTGCTTACATAAGCCAGACTTTGCCTTTTCTGACTTACAAAGTCTGGAGTTTTCTTGTCTTATTTGTGCAATTGTTTGTTTAGGCAATTTTTGAGTTTTTTTAAGGTTCTGTTGTTCTGTACAGTTGTTTTTTTACACTTCTGAGGCCTCAAAAGCATCAGTCCTGGCATAAAGAATCTCTAGACTTGTTTTCTTTGGATCTCTCTCTGCCAGGTGAGTAGTTATTATGATATTGTTAGTATATACTCTAATATACTTTGGATCTCCCTCTACTAGCTGTGTGACTGAGCTATAGCCTCCAAAAGTTGTTCTTACATTTGGTGAATGTTAAATGATGTTGAAGCAGACTGAAACAACTAAGGTAAGAGGTGAGCAAGGCTCACTGATAAAAATACAACTTGAATGAAAATTATAATAAATAATAGAGTAAATGCAGTAGCTGCAGATGCAACTAAACTCAGAGTGAGATTAATGCAACAATGAAAGAGCATTAAGATGCTTATCTGGACAGATGATAGAGAAGGAGATGCCTAGAATGTCTGAGACTAGGCACTATAACTGATTGCAGCTCAGCATCTGCTAGGCTCTAGCACTGAGCCAATATCAGCATCTAGCTGAGAAAAAAAGAAAGGATGAGGAAGCACATGAAGGATTCCTTGGCATGCAGAAATCTCTGAAAATGCTCTTCACCTCTGGTGCTTGCCTTTATGCTAAAGAAATACTTGTTAGAAATCATATATGATCTATTTCTAATAAATGTTTTTCTAGAAATCTTTGCTATACTTTGGAGTGAATGTATTTATAATTGATGTTTTTATTTATTGCATTTTCTTTATCTATTCTTAACTACTTTATTTTTTTTTTTTACTCTTTTATCTTCCTCATTTTTCTGTTGCTGTATATTATACACACACCATGTTGATAATGCCCAAAAATTGGTCAGTAGCAGACACAGTGATAGGCTTCTACTCAGGCTGAGCACATCAAGGGACATTATAGGCCTACTGACAATTGTCAGTCTGGAGACTCTAGCAACCTTCTTGGACACAGAACATCTATTGGTGCCCCCAATACAGGCTTCACTTACCAGTCTCATCCACTATTTATCAGACATTCAGCACTCACTATTCATTGACTTCAAGGACTCAGCATGTTCAGAACTCATAATGCTAGTGTGACAATGGAGAAGTGACTCTGACGAAAGTGTACATCTGCACTTATCTATTTAGTTCCTTGACTGTCATCTTATCTCTGGACCCGCAAGTAGCAACAGTCGCAAAGAGTGATAGTTTTTATTTTTGCATTCACTTGCATGGAGTTCAACCTCTTATGTTGAACTCCAGGTAAGCACAACATTACTATTCTGTCCATATGATACACAATATCGAAACCTCTTACGTTGAACTCCAGTTCTGTGTGAATACTAAGTCGAGATTTTATTGTCGCTTGCCTGTGCTGACCATGACCTTCCTTGTGCACATCCGAGACGTCTCTTTGTCAGACTCTGACCAAATCCTGAAAGGAGTTAGCATTAGGTGCTGCTATTTGTTGAGGCATCTCAATCAGAAGTATAAAGAATCAATAATGATGGGACAGAATATACTCAAGCCCAACATTTTAACCTATCAGAAAATGATACAATGTTTAGTGCCAACATTAGTGCTCACGGCATCTGTCAAGAATTTTCAGACCATACTCTGGAGTGGCCTGGCCAATTGGAGTTACATTAAAAAGTGAGCAGAGTTGCACAATTCTAAGTAGTTTTAGAGTTGCTATGGCTAACCTCTGGCTCATTGTCACTGGTGATGAAGAGCAGCCATCCAAACTATTGAGCACTAAACCTGAGGGCTCAGATGAAGCAATCTGGAAGGTTGAGAAAAAGGAATACTTTGAGTGGACATTGCAGGATCAGGCAGCATAAGGCTTGATGAAATCTGCAGCTGAGAGCTCTCAGTGGCCTCATGTAGCCAACAAGAAAACTGCAAAAGCCATGTGGGATGGCTGAAAGGCACTACATGTCACAAATCAGCAGAAAATCAACATGCATTACTATTTCAAGGAACTTTATACTTGAAAGTACACTGATGACACTAGCATGGCCGACCACATTGCCGCGATGCTTGATATCAAGAATAAGATCACAGTGGCTGGCAAGGAACTCCCTGACATTCATGTTGCCCGCACGCTTGTGCTCTCATTGCCACGTACATTATTATGGGACCTCATTAAAATTCAACTATTTAGATTGGAAAAACTCACCCCTGAGGACATGTTGACTCAACTCCAAGCTGAATACAACCATCAATTTCATGAGAAAGAGAGTGAGACAGCTCTGCTTGCCTCAAAGAAGTCTGATGGCAAGAAAAAAGGCCAGAAGCCATCAGCTAATGATAAATGTCGCTATTGTCAGGGGCTTGGACACTGGATCAACAAGTGTCTTAAGCGCATTGAGGATGAGAAGAAAAAGGGAGCTAGTAATGGTTTGAAAGCTGCACATCTTGCTGTCACTGACCTCCGAGAACTTTCTCGTGATTTTGGGCAAGTGTACATGGCCGGAAAATTTAACCACACTGGCAACGTGCTCTTTGATTCTGGCACAACATCACACATGTTTTTCAATTCATCATTCTTTGTCACATACACATCAGTGACCACCAACTCAGACAGTGACTGGATTTTGGTAGGAGATGCCTGTAACATACCTGTTGCGGGGTGTGGGACTGTAAAATTCAGAACACAGTCACCAAATAGTCCAAAAACAGTCACCTTGACTGATGTCCTTCATGTTTCCAAAATTGCTGCCAATCTTGTTAGTTTTGGAACCTTGCAACATCAGGACACAACCTATAAGAGTTACATAGAAGGATCTGAAACTGGACTAATCATATCAAAGGGTGGAGAAGAGTTATTCTGTGCATTACTGTTGGGTAGCACAGGCACCTTGTATCATATTGTCTGTGCTGCAATTCAAACTGAATCTGCTTATGTCGCTAGTGGAAGTCTCCATCTGTGACATTGTTGCTTTGGACACTTAAATTATGATGCAATCAGGAATATGTGACAGAAGAACATGGTAACAGGCCTGGCCATTACATCTCCCGCTTTCTACGACTATATTTGTGAGGGCTGTGCCCTTGGCAAATCACATTGCACACCTCTCCTCCATGCCAGCACCACTACCTATGAAAAAATGGATTTTGTCATAGTCGATCTCACTGGTCCGATGTCTGTTGAGACATGGACAGGTATGCAATATGCCTTGGTTGTTGTTGAGGTTAGCTCCCAGTTCAAGGTTGGTCAGCTCTTGAGACTAAAAAGCAAAGCCAGTGCCACACTATGAGACATCATTGCGATGTTAGAGAGACAATCAGGCTTAAAGCTTAAACAAATACATTGATGACGCCCAAAAGTTTGGTCAGCAACAAATGTAACAATAGTGTTACCGTACCAAGAGTTTGCGTTGGGCGCGCTATAAGTGATGTGAGGAGTCCCGGGCAGGTCCCAGAGAACGCGCCTGTGAAAAAGGGGAAAAGTCGGTAACGAGGTCGGCAAGTGTCAAGCGCTAAGGTAAAGCGCCTATGAAAGAGCGGTAAGCGAACACGGCAAAGGTAAGCGGCAAGAGCACAATAAGCTTAGCGAAGTCTAAGCGTCAATAATGCCTGCCGTAGTTGCAAGGCACGAGTATGTCGAGTGTTGGCGAGCGTCTGCAACTGCCGATGAGTTTGACGTTGCCGACCGTAGCGTAAATGAGCTCTTGAGCGTAAGGGAGACTGAAGAAAGGGGAGTAGTGAACTCTGGTCTATTGTTCTGGTGTTGTATGTACAAGTTGGTAAGTACTTTTATACTACAATGAGTTCGCCGTCGCCAGTGGCTAATGACGCCAGAGTGCGGTAAACTAGAAAATTTCATAGGGGTAGCTCCAACGGTTTCAGATCCCTACCATCCATTCAAGAGCCTTAGCGACATCAGGCGACAGATCACGAAGCTAAACCATCACTCCATCACCCTTCTGTCCATCAGAGTACCTAAGCGATGTCAGGCGCCAAATCGAGACGCTAAGCGGTGTCCGACGCCAAGGTCAAATGCCAAGCTGTCCGTCAGTTTTTGATAGATCATCAGGCTTCTCGCTAAGCGCTGTCGTCAGTGACTGATGCCATCTGTCAGTTGTCATTCTTGCTGCCGTCGGCGCCATCACTGATTGGATCTGCTTCTTGCCGTGCGCGGCCGTCAAATATCGCCAAAATTGGATAATTAGCGCGCGCTAAGGTATTTTGAGTTGGTGCCGCGTTGCCGTCGCCTGCCGTTGATGCGCTGATCCTGTATGGGGTCCTATCAACATTCAGACATAGGGACAGAGTTTTTAAAGGAGCTACTTACTGAGTTCTGCCATCGAAATGGAGTCTTTCATAAGACGACTATGCCTTACACACTTGAGCAGAACAGGATAACTGAAAAGGCTATCGCCATACTCTTTGAGATGGTGCAATGTATGCTACATTCAGCCGGAATGGACCTGTGCTACTGGGGTGAGGCATTCATGTATGCAATCCATATTCAAAGCTGCTCACCTACTTTTGCCCTGAACGGTATTGTGCCACAAGAAGCCTGGACAGGCCAAAAGCCTGACGTCTCACATCTGCAGTTTTTTGGATCTGTCACGTACATCAACATCCCTAAGAAACTTTGAGGAGGAAAGCTAGAGGTTATGTCAGTTAAATGCCATATGATTGGCTGGTAGACAGATGAAACTAAAAGCTACCAGCTAGAAGATGTTAAAACTGGGAAGTTGATAACAGCAAGGGACATATGTTTTGTGAAGGACAACAGCTCTGGAGACTTAGCAGAGTTTGAAACACATGGGAACCCACTGTCGACAAAAGAATTGGCAACACTCGTCTCAGAGGACAATGTGCCCTCAGATCCTGCTCTAATACCAATACCTGTCAATCTCGTGTCAGAATCTACTGAAACCCCAGCTCCAGAATCAGTTGCTTCTAAACTTATGTCAATGCCAGCTGCCACTGCACCAAGAGTTTCGAAATGGTCAAATTTACCCCCAAGAGACCACCCTGCACGTACCCGTCACCAGGTTGAACGTTACGGTGTCATAATCATGGATGACAAATCCTCTGAAATAGAACATAATGGTCAGCATAAAGCCTATGTCACCTTCAAAGAGAATGAACCAAAGACTTACCATGAAGCCATGTCCTCTACTTGCTCAAAGCAGTAGGAGGAGGTGATTGCGACTGAGTACAAGACTTTGCAGAAGACTGGCACCTTCAAATAGGTCCCAATGCTTCCTGAAGGTTGGAAAGCCATTGAAAGTTATGTCATGTTCTGTGTGAAGCACGATGGCAATGGAAACATTTCCAAGTACAAAGCTTGGATCATTGCAAAGGGCTTCTTGCAAGTCTATAGTCAAGACTTCACCAAAACCTTCTCCTCTGTTGCCAAGTTCACTACTCTGCAGACTCTGTTATCCATTGTCACCTGCAAGGACTGGGAGCTTCATCAAGTTGATGTCATTGCAGCCTACCTTCACGGAGACCTCAAAGAAGAGATATACATGGCAATACCAGAGGGAGTGACCATCAAAAGGAGGACTGACAGCTACCTTAGGCTGAAAAAGCCTCTCTACGGGCTTAAGCAAGCAAGACGGCAATGGAAAACCAAACTCGATGAGGTGATGTCAAAGGCTGGTTTTGAGAAAAGCCAGGCAGATGACTGCCTTTACATCCTGAAGAGAAATGGTGAGATTGCAATGTTAGTCTTGGTGTATGTTGATGACATGGCACTCACCGCCAAGAGCCTCAAAACCCTGCAAAAGTTTAAAACTAAATTGTCCACCAAGTTCGAGATCTCAGATTTGGGTGAGCTGAGGTACATATTGGGCATCCAAGTGAAATGAGACAGGCAAGCATGCACCATTTCCCTGAACCAGTCTGCCTACATCCACTAAATACTCACACACTTTGGTATGTCCGAATGCACTCCTGTATCTACGCCCTCACCATCAAACAAGTCCTGTCTATCCTGCAATCACCAAAAAACAAGAATGAATGTTTGGAATACACAAAATTTGCAAACGGACTGAAATACCTTGAAATCGTTGGTGCGCTATTATATGCCACTCAAACACGATCCAACATCCAATATTCTGTTGGAATTATTTCTCAGTTTGGTGGCAACCCTGGAAAAACTCACTTGGAGGCCACAAAATAAATACTACGCTACCTAAAGGGCACCGTTAACTTAGAATTAGTATTTGGAAGGAGTGGGAGTAACAAAATTGACTTTGTAGGCTGGACTAATTTCAACTGGGCACAGAACATTGATTTACACTACTCAATCAGCAGATTTGTATTTGACGTGGCTGGTGGATCTGTATTGTGGTTAGTAAAGAAACAACCCATGATTATGCTGTCAATGGTCAAAGCCAAATACATGGCTGCATCAAATGCAACCAAAGAAGCTATCTGGCTCTGAGTTCTGCTTGAGGACCTCAGATACCCTCAGTTACATGCAACTGTCATTCATGCAGACAATCAAGGATGCATTGTGTTGGCTAGGAATCCTGTCGCATACTTATGAGCAAAGCATATCGATATACAGCACCACTTCTTATGCAAGCGCATCGAGAAGAAAGAAATAAGTCTCAATTATTGTTCTACCAAAAACATGATTGCTGACATCTTCACAAAGGCTCTACCACGTGAAGCATTTGAGAAGTTCTGTGATGCACTGGGGGTCAGCTAAGAGTAAAGATCTTGTCAAGTAGAAGTGACAAAAGTGTACATCTGCACTTACCCATTTAGTTTCTTGACCGTTATCTTATCTCTGGACCTGCAAGTAGCAACAGTCGCAAAGAGTGATAGTTTTTATTTTTGCATTTGCTTGCAAGGAATTCAACCTCTTATGTTGAACTCCAGTTCTGCATGAATACTAAGTCAAGATTTCATTGTTGCTTGCCTATGCTGACCACGACCTTCCTCATGCACATCCGAGACGTCTCTTTGTCAGACTCTGACCAAATCCTGAAAGGAGTTAGCATTAGGTGCTGCTATTTGTTGAGGCATCTCAATCAGAAGTATAAAGAATCAATAATGATGGGACAGAATATACTCAAGCCCAACATTTTAACCTATCAGAAAATGATACAATGTTTAGTGCCAACATTAGTGCTCACGGCATCTGTCAAGAATTTTCAGACCATACCCTGGAGTGGCCTGGCCAATTGGAGTTACATTAAAAAGTGAGCAGAGTTGCACAAATCTAAGTAGTTTTAGAGTTGCTATGGCTAATAAGCTGCAACACTATTGGTTACCATCATCTATGTGCTGCCAATTGCCATTGACAGGTCACTATTAGCTGTAACCACAAGAAGAAGTGCTAATTGATAGTGCCACAGATAGACTCATTTTAGAAATACAGTAGTGCATAGTATAAAAAATAGCTACTTCACATGTAAAAAACAACGAATCGTAACCCATTAAGCATCCAGTTATTCTTAGTGTTCAAATTGTAGCTTAACCTGACTTTATTAACAAGTTAGGTGCTAGCCTTGTTTTTATCATCTTTGTCATTTGCAGTGCTACCTACAGGCACATTTTGTTGCACTATTCTTTCTCTTTATAATATCCTTGCCTAAGCTATGGTGCTTATAGTTTGCTAGGTAGCATCTGAGGTACTATTATCAAGAGCATTATTCTATCACATTTGCTTGAGCACACTGGGACTCTGTCAGAACTCCTCACACTCTATGCATGCTAGATGCTGGAGATGGCATTGTACTGCATAATGTCCAGTGCACCCAACTACAGTTGGCATCATCAACAGTTTATGAAAGGTGCACTATCACTAGTACAACTACTTAGTCAATATAGCTTTGGGCATGCCAAGTATGTGAGAGAGTTCTGGACAGGTCCCAGAGAATGCACAATAGACAAGAGGTTGGTGACAAGAAAAGTAAGTAATTGAAGACACTTGTATAAAGCTCCAAACATGGCAGGAGAGTGCTAAAAGTTGCTAGAGAAAAGCATTAAGAGGCATGAAGAGAGTCACCAAGGGAAGCACTAAGAGACACCAAAAGAGTCACTAAGAAATGCTAAGTGTTAGCACCTAGAATAAAATAATTAAAAGATAGGATTGCTTAGCAGATCTAAGCATAAATGCCAAGCCATAGTTACAAGGCACTAAGGGATTGCAAAGAGAGAGAGAGAGAAAAAACTAAAGCACAGTTCTCTTGCCAACATAGTCAACAAAAAGTAGTCTATTGTGTAGAGTGACCAAAATGTTGGGATATAATTCCTACTGCCAAATTGATGATGTGCTAGCAACTAACAAAAAATAAATATTTATAGTAAAGGAAGTTAGCTATTGCTAAGAGGCTAAGCATTGCTAAAGGTGGTGAACTAGTAAGAATATAAGTAAATGCCATAAATTAAACTATATGGTAAAAAGGTCTACAATCATGCTGTCAGCTATCTGTCATGAAAATATTTCATCATTCCATCCTATAAGTGCTGCCACTAGCTGAGAGCATTATTCCAGATTGACTGATGCCAAGTATCCATGGCAATATATAGCCATGAAGTGCAAGTGGAAAGGTGTGGCAGGCTCTAGCTGCAAGTTATTAGTGTAAAAATATGCAAAAGTTAGCTCTTGGAGTGCTAAAGTGTGCCACTCCTGGTGGTGTCCATGTGCTAATATGAGGTGCTTGTGTTGGTGCTATCTGTGGCCATCTATAATAGGAGCTCATTATCAAATCCATTGCTTGCTGTGCATGCTGTTGAATATGGCCTGAAATAGATAAATTGTGTGCTAAGTTTGGAACATGTATGGCAAGGTGTCCAGAGCTGGTGATGAGCCTGCTGTGGCCTGCCATTGATGTGCCTAGCCTGTGTGGGGTCCTATCAATGTAAATCTATTCAAAAAAGCCAAATATTGAGACAGTTTTTATACTGGCTCAAAAAACTGCCCCAATGTTTGGCCCTTTTGAAAAGATTTACATGGTGTGCAACAATTACCTAAGCAAAAAATTGTGTAAAATCACATGACATACAACTGCATCCTGGCTTCATAATAATGTATAGATCATGTGATTTAGACAAGAACTCACTGATTAATAAATCAAACAAAATATTCAATCATTGGGGCAGTTTTTTGACTCACTCTAATTTTCATATTTTCTCAACACTTTTCAGCAGTAGAAGATGGAGACATCTTGTGGGAAGTATAAGCAATGTCATGTGACCTTGTTTGTACTATTGACATGTTCAACTTTAATCAATCACCTTCTTAACATTCTACCACTATTATGCAACCTATTTCTGCTGCCAATCACTCTTCTGTTGCTTTTCTCCTCAATAAGGGGTATTCTCAGCATCAAATCCAAGCAAAAACTGGCCTAAAAAAGGGTACTGTTGGGAGGATTAGCAAAGAACTGGAGAGCAACAAAGAGAATCATTCTGGAGATTGTCCTTCCAAGCTTACAGCATATGACAAACAGTCTATTATTGTCAAATTACTACTAGGAAGCTGGATAATACTGTTCAAGCCACACAGTTCATTAATTCTGTCATCTCCAATCCTGTTAATCCTCAGGCAGTCAGAAATGCATTGAAGGAGGCAGGTTTTTGCTCAGCAACACAGAAGAAAGTTTCCATGCTCAAGGCTGCTCATCATGCAAACCAGCTCAAGTTTGCTTAGTATCATGAGAACTGGACAGTTGGACAGTAGAGGATTAGAAGAGGGTTTTATGGAATGATGAGACAAAGATTAGTTGGATTAAATCAGATGGGAAGGTATATGTGTGGAAAATTCCAGGAGAACTACTATCTGACTGCACCTCTACACCAACTGTCAAGCATGGAGAAGGAAACAATTTAATGGTATGGGACTGCATGGATTGGAATGAAGTGGGGAAGCTCATAGAAATTCAGAAGAAGATGAATGCTGCACAGTACTGTGAGACTTAGGATGAGGGAGCAGTGAAAAGCTTTGAGAAGTTGGAAATAAAAGAGAAAGAATAATATTTTCAGCCAAACAACAATTCAAAACACACCTCTCAACAGACAACAATCTGGTTTTCTGATAACAACATCATTGTAAGATCCTGGCCTGCCCAATTCTCTAACCTCAATCCCATCAAACACCTCTGGGTTTACATCAAGCACAAACTTTTGGAGTATGAAGTACCCTCTAAAGGAGTGCATGAGTTGTGGAAGAGAGTGATCAAGGAGTGGAATAAAATACCATCAGAAGTATGCCAAAGCCTCATAGAGAGCATGCCTAGAAGGATCAAAGCAGTTATAAAGGCAAATGAAGGCCATACCAAGTATTAGATATGAAAATTAGAGTAAATTAGAGTGGGTCAAAAAACTGCCCCAATAATTAAATATTTGTTTAATTTATTAATTAGCGAGTTCTTGTTATACATTATGATAAAGCCAGGATACAGTTGTATGTCATGTGATTTTGCATAATTTTTTTGCTTAGGTAATTATTGCACACCATGTGAATCTTTCCAAAAAGGCCAAACATTGGGCCAGTTTTTTGAGCCAGTGTACCAGCTTAAAAGATTGAGATGTAGTTTTGCCATATTCTGGCTGCTTTTTCTTTTAAATTTTTGCTTCTAAATTGCTTTTGGCATGTTGTCTTGATTAATAGCTGTCAATAATATAGGATAAAAAATGCTTCTTAATCTATTATCTCTATCACTTTGTTCAGTATCAGGAGACTGGTCTCCAGACCATGTACAACCTTATTCTGAGCTTAGTCTGATGACACATCTACTCTTAGCACATCTGAATATCTGCTTGGCCTGCTCTATATCTTTTGTTTTCTAGTAGTTAGTGTTTATGAGTCATATGCATAGACTTTACTCAGCATTAATTATTGTTACTCATACTCTATTACATACCAGGGCCCTATTAGTTAAACAGTATTAGTAATAGCACAGCCATCAATATAATATATAAAGGCAACCTGTGGATAGAATATCTCCAGGCTGAACAATAGCAGTGTTCTTCTGGCCTACACACTAAACTGATTGTAAGCTCTCTTCAACCACTTAGTTAGCCTTGCTGATTCCTTGCCTGATTTTTGTCTGCCTCTATGCTTGCTCAATTCCTGCTTGTCACCAGTGCTTTGCTAGCTCTGTAGAAGGAGTTCTGCAAATGTTAAGCATTTTTCTTACACTTCTGTCAAACTGCTCTTTGAGAAAATTTTTCCCAAAGCAGCCTATTTGCCTTTCATTGCTACCAGCTACTCACCTGCTCTATAGATACATCCACTGCACTGCAAAATTGAGAGTCTTTCATGTTTGATACAGACTCAGTTGGTGTAACAACGACTATATTAGAGCCTACCTGTTTGACACAGACTGTGGTATGCTGTTAGCATATACGGTAACTATTGTACAAGAGTCCAACATACCTCAGTTGGTGTAACAACAACTGAGGTACATCCGCATCCCGCTTCCCCATTATCTTGCCACTGATCACATGTGCTTGATGCATTTGCGATCCTCCCCAACACTTCCCCAGACTCGTCGTATGCGTCAAGCTTCGAACAGCCGAAGAGCTGCGCATAGCTTAGCATGTTGGGGTCGGGGTAATGGTTTGGTAAATAAGTCTGCCAAATTGTCTTCGCTCAGTATATACATAATCAATATTTTCTCTTCTTCGACACAATGCCTGATGAAGTGGTGTCGAACGTCAATATGCTTAATGTGGTTGTAGTTTTGCTTGTTTTCTGCAATTGCTATGGAACTATTATTGTTGCCTTTAAGTTCTCCTAGATTAGAGACGGTCATTCCTATCTTGGCTAAGGCTGCATACATCCACTGCATCTGTTCAGCCACCCATTCCAATGCAATGTATTCCGCTTCTGTTGTTGAGGTCGAAACTGTATCCTGGAACTTCGAACTCCAACTTGTGGGTCCTCCTGCTTGTAAGTACACCCCGCCAGATATCGATTTGCAAGTGTCTATGTCGGCTGCGGAATCTGAATCGTAGTATCCTCGCAGGGTGTAGTCTTGGTAACTTGGTCCACCATACCATACTCGGTAGTGTAATGTCGCTTTGATGTACCGCATTATGTGTTGCAATGCCAACCAATGTGGTTTTCCGGGGTTCGACATGAATCGACTAAGCGAAGTCACGGCGTACACTGTATCTGGTCACGTGCCCAGTTGGGCATACATTAGTGAGCTGAGTACCTCTTTATACAGTTTGTTATTCATGTATTCTCGCTCCTCGTTGGTATCTGGTGCCTGAGATTGGCTGAGAGTCAACCCTGGTGGCAACGGCATGTACTTCGGTGTGCAATTGGCCATTCCATATTTCTTCAAGGTGCGTTTAAGATACTCTTCCTGGTCCAATGTAATTGATCATGTTATCCTGTCTCATATGACTCATATTCCCAAGACAAACTTGATATCCCCCAAGTCTTTGATCTCATATTTTTCCCTCAGCTCTCTCCTTGCCTGTGTTGCTTCCTCTTTTGACGAAGACATTCCTGATGTATCATTGGTATATGTGCTTGTAATTGTGATTTCTCTGTCTCTGTTGTGAGATCGCACTGATTGATCTGCTTTGGACTGAATATACCCCAGCCTCCTCATGTCTTCGTTGAGCGCATGCCACCAATTGTTGGCTCCGTCCATCATACCATATATGGCCTTATCCACCAAGGATACTAAACTCTTTTCATCATCTGTGTCATTCATACTCCCCCAAACTCGTACGCCCGTGTTAATATCAACTCAAAAAATGTCGCTTGGTCGCATCTCATATCCCTCAGGTTGCTCCATCAAGATCGGGACCTGAGTGGAGGCATTCAGGTAAGCGCTAGTGTAATCAATCTGCCATATCTCGTAATTGAGTATTGTGCCCACAGCAAAATTAATGCATAAAGATTCGTACTTGACCACTGATGCGTACGTGGCAAAGTAATTGAACCCTAGTATCTGAGAAAAACCATTCGCCACTAGTCATGCCTTGCATCCAATAACTTTCCTGTTGGCATCGTACTTGAGTGCAAAAGTCCACCTATTTTTCATTGTCCTTGCACCAACAGGTCGCTTAATTAACCGCCAAACTTTATGATCGTGCATACGTCATATCTCCTCATCCATCGGTCCTTGCCATAGATCCGGTCTCTTCATTGCCTCTGAGTATGACTTTGGAACCCATGTGTCATCTGTTTCTGTGACCGTAGTTGATAACACGTCCGGCATAGCTTGAAAAGTCTCTTCTTCACTCTCCGGGTCGGACGAGTTCCCCTCTGACACATCACTATGGCTTTCCTCAGAGTCATGTGCTACTTTGGCAGCAAGTCGTGCCGACCTCCTCGGTTTCTGTGGCTGATTGTTCTCCCTGCTAGTAGCCGTAATTGGTGATGGTTTTGGGATAGGGACATCAACATCATTTGTGCTGTCAGTGAGCGTTGTCCCATCATTTAACCCCAAGACATCCATCAAGTCCACTGGCTCATCCTGATATTTGTTCCTTGTAGTACAATTCACGCTCCCCTCCTCAAAAATGACATCTCAGAACTGGAATATGCAACCAGTAGGTCATTCAAGCAGCTTATAATCTCCTATCCCAAAGTATCCGACCAGTACAGCCTTCACTGACCGGACTTCTAGTTTACTTTCGCCTTCTGCCTTCGGCACTTTTGCGTAAGCTGTACACCTGAAAGGCCGTAAATGTGAAATATTGGGTTTCTTTCTGGTTCGTATTTCGAACAGTGTCTTGTCCAGATGCCTAGAGCTTGAGATTACGTCGAGTATGTATATGGCGGTTGAGGTGGCTTCTCCCCAGTAATGAGCAGGAAGTTGCAAGTCGTGCAACATGCTCCGGGCTAAATCAAGTATTGTCCTGTTCCTTCTCTCAACGACTCCGTTGGCTGCCAAAGAATGTGGTGGTGTTGTCTCGTGAATTATACCTTGCTTCCCACAGTACGTGCTCCATAACTCGTTTACGAATTCCGTTCTGCCATCTGTCCTTACAAATTTGATTCTGTACCCAGTTTGGGTTTCTACGCATTTATCAAAAACTTCAAGACATTCCACCGTTGCTTCTTTTGTCTTGTGCAAGAGGTACCACGCATCGCATTCCACTCCTCCTTGGTCAACAACAACGAGCATGAGGGCCTTACCTCCAGTTGTTAAAACTTGTGTGGGCCCCCATATGTCAAAGGCTACACGCTCATATGGTGTGCATTCAGGCTCAATAATAGTGTCAAACGGTTGTTGTGCATGTTTCTCCATTATGCAATCTTCACATCTTCCTGTCACTGACATTTTTGTTATCTTTAAACCATCAACCACCTTCTTGTGAGCCATCCTTCGTAATGTACTCTCCCCCACATGCCCTAGCCATCGGTGCCAGGTCTCAAGATCAACCAGGTGGTGTAACAATATTGTCACCATAGCCATCGGCAGTGGGGTCACAAACTCGACCGTGAACATAGTTCCATTGATCGGGCAATGTAAAAAAGGTACTCCATCAACTGCGAAGAGGGTCGCTCCATCTCCACTGATTTCAATCCTTACTCCTTTTTGTACTAGTGATCCCATGAATATCAAATTGTGGGTCAAGTCCGGTGCATGTAAAGCGTTGTCAAATGTGAGTTCAATTACCTTGCCGTTATACTGAACCCACTTCCGGACCTTTCCACAGCCATGTATTTTGAACTTGGTGCCTTTCGCGGTCGAACCTATTGTATCCCTGATTGATGGTGCACCATATGTTACAAAATCTGCTTTATTTGTGAAGAAGTGGCGACTTGCTGCAGAGTCAGCATATGTGGTAACATTCTGCATTGTTCCCGACTCTAACAAAGCCGTCGCTGCAAATGCCAGACAACAACTATTGTTTGCGTTGCTAGCTGATACCACTGTCACATTTGCTTGTGGTAACCCATTTGCATTTGCTGTAACAGCAGGTGTGGCGTTCACCTGAGATGTCATTGTCGCCGTCATCGTAGCACTTTGGGTGGTCTTATTATTCTTCTTCCACCAGTCAGGGTACTGTCCTTCTAATCCACCACCCTTTCTAAAACACTTCTCCTTGATATGCCCTGTTCGCTTACAATTCTCGCATATTGTCTTATCCTTGTCTCCTTGGTGTCTGCCTGTTTGCGTTGACAATGCCTGAACCGACTTCAATGGGGCTATTGCATTCGGTCCATGGAGCAACAAAGTGTGCATAGTAAGCCTTGATATTACTTTTGCTGACTTATCTTCTATCATTAGTGAACTGGTGACCACTGCCCAAGAGCTTGGCATGGATTTAATGATGTACGTCCTAAATCGCTCATCTGTAATCCCTGCTCCCTGATTGTTTGCTTTCAACCATGCGGTGCGCATCGCTCTAAAGTGTGACTCAATATTGGATCCATCTGTGTACTTGATTGCATTTAGTTCTTCTTCGGCATGTATCAATCCTAGGTTGGATTTCGCATTGTGTATTATGGTGAGCAATGCCCACACATCTGCCGCTGATCCTTTCATGTTTACTCCAGCTCCTATTGGGTTTATAATGTTTAGGGTAATCATCCTGCATGCATATGTGTCACATTGGGTCCATTCCTCGGATGTAGGATTGAGGGCTCCCCACTATTTTGTCTCCGCACCTCCAGGTTTGTTCTCAGCCTTTCCCTTTCCTACGTTCTCTGTGGGATTTGTGATTGAGCCATCCAGGTACCCCAATAACCCATGCCCACGTGCTGCTTCAGTAATAACAGTCTTAAAGTTGACCCAGTTTGACCCATCAAACTTCTCCTTGGTTGGTAACAAGAACAATGATGGATTCTGTGACATTGGGCTCGGTTTTTAATTTCAATTCGGTTGATAAGTTCTTTAGTGAGTCGTTTACTATTCTGAGTGGCTCGGGGCCCATAACCTGTTTGATACAGACTCAGTCGATGTAACAACGACTATATTATAGTCTACCTGTTTGATACAGACTGTGGTATGCTGTTAGCATATACAGTAACTATTGTACAAGAGTCCAACATACCTCAGTCGGTGTAACAACAACTGAGGTACATCTGCATCCCGCTTTTCCATTATCTCGCCACTGATCACGTGTGCTTGACGCGTTCACGATCCTCCCCAACACTTCAGATTTGCTCTAATTGATCTAACACAAATAAAAACTATTGCTGCATTCTGACACCATCCAAGTTATAAATTAGCATTCACCACTGGCATTGCTACATCCAAGACACTAACCTATCCTTGATGACATTGACTGCACCTTTGACCAAGCCAGTACTACTATATTCTGCAATGGGTTGGGTTTTGAAGGTGGAGTTGAAGTATCAGCTGTGCTCTACATAAATGGCAGAGAAACAGCTTCACTGAGGTACTACCTTGGCTCTGCTATGGAGCACACTGTTTACAAAGAGGAAGTTGTAGAGTTTACATTGGGCCTACATATGTTACTCTCAATCTCCTGTCAATTACAAAGACTGATAATCATTTGCAGTGACAGCCAAGCAGCCATCTGAACTCTTAACAACTAAAAGTCATATCCTGCCCACTACCTCTGGGACCACATCACAACTATGCTGAGAGACTCTACTGCAAGCAAGACTGACTCTGCAGTGCATCCTGGGTCAGTTAAATAACAGGGCAGAGTGAGAGGCATCCACCACATTCCAGATATATTATTTTTCTACAGTTTCACTGGGCACCCAGACACAAGGGCTTCACCTCCAACAAAAGAGCTGACATTCTGGCCAAAGAAGTTGCAATGGGCTTATATAGTGACACTTCTCTTCATTCTTCATTTCTGTGCTCAAAGCCTCTTCTTCACAGCATCCCAGCTTTTTGCCAAGCCTGCCTTGTTAATACCCAAGTTATATGGAAATGCTGCTATTGAGAGCTCCAGCTACCAAGATCCTGGACATCTCTCTTCCTTCCAAAAACTACATACTGGTTAGTAACCTCAACAGATGATGCTGGGCAAACCTAACCCAGCTAAGAATCAACCACATTTCACTCAACTTCCATCTTTTCCATATTCACAGAGCTGAGTTTCCGGCCTGTCTCCTTTGTGGAAATGATACACTATTTCCTCTTCAAGTATCTAAACTTTTGGTTCAAACACCATGTACACCTTACCCAGCCCTTAAAGTGCAAAACTGAGTTCCTTCACATTCTTCTCTCCTCCTCTGCTAGCCTCAAATGCCTGTTCAGATACCTTGATGCCACTGAATACTTCCAGATTTTTCTGATTCATACTCATACAGCCACCTCCTCTTGCCAATAACACCCAATGACATACTACACTTACACCACTGACTCACAGCAAATGACCATCACACCTTGCATCACCTACAGCTAACAAACTGCAGGCACCCATGATTATATTTTCTTTTCCCATTTACTTTATATATGTACCAACTAATAATGGCATGTGGCTCTCAGCCTCTATACTTTTCAGTTCAGTGGAGATACCAGCCTCTACACTCATCACTCAACCATCAGAACCCCTGTCAAAAGCACTCCTGCATTGCCTCCACTGCCATGTTTGTTACAGGGCTTACCAGCAGAGGGGTAACATCTAAAGAGCACTGAGATGCACTGGCCAGCTCTTTCTCCATGTATGCGGGAGGGTCGGAATTTATTAGCTCTTGTAGTGTATTATCCCTGTCTAATGTACCAAGCAAAATAGGCACCCAGTGCCTCGGGCTTGTAATAAAAGATGAAAAAAAACACACAGGACAATGAAGGCAACAAGGACAATAACGCTTTAGGAAGGTCGGATCATTCCGAATTTATCTTTAGATTTTTCGATTACAATGGAGTGAATTAAACTCAACTGTACGGTCCCTCTGCTTGTCTCCGTAAAGGGATCGGTCAGGGCATATGTAAAGAGGGAAAAAAGATGTCCGTTAGAGCAATGAAAACTTCAATGGTTACATTAGTTCGAGATCAAGACTTCTCTATCAACCTTGGATTGCCATTGATTCTTAACTTCACTGGAAATGCATCTTTTGATTCACAACGTCCATAGACTGTATTTATGAGAAGACAACATGTCTGGATGAACACATCTTACAAGAATCAACTTCGGGCTGTACGGCCTGACCTGACAAAATTTGGACTAGGTCTGTGCATTGCTGACTAATCCGGCTTGGGCGTCGAGGACTAACCACCACCATCTCCTTGTTTCCACCATGGCCACCGTATTTGAAAGGCCAATGTCTGCTCTCAGCGATACACAGGTGATGCCGAGGCATTCTCAGCAGAGACGGCGTTCCGTTGTCGACGTCGAGATTATCGACGTTGACGAGCTAGGCGACATGCCAAGTACGAGTACTCTCTCGAGACCGATAGGACATCCTAGGGAGGTCATTGTCATTGATAGCGATGATGAAAGTGTGTCTCAGGCCCAGGCGTCTGGGAGCACACGTGCAGGCTAGTCCTCGTTTATCATTAGTATGGTTTACAATGGCTAACACAAGTTCATACAGCTTCCCGGCGAAGACGCCTGGTTTCGCCACCTCCACCGGCCGCCGAACCCATACAGCAACCACCCGTACCACCTTTACCTCCCCGATTTTCTATTCTAGCTAGCTTTCCCACAAACCCACGCACACTAGACGCGGGTACACCCCCTGTAATTCGTCCAATAGAGCGAAATTTCGATCTAGGGGGTAACATACGACCTTTATCTACCAGCGCTGTCCTTGCGCACCCCAACCGACACCGACGGCTACCGATTGCCCAACCACGAGCCGAACATGAACGTCATCATATCCCTGCTCTCGGTCTAGGTGGCGCAATCATCGCTCTGAACGACCAAGGACCCCGTCTCAATAACAACCGCGATAGGAATCGGTATCTACATAATCATATCGTCAATAACGAGGAACAACCTGGGCTTTTTGGTCGTGGTGTTAATGCTTTACGGCAGCTCTACACCACGTTTGCACGCATCAGTCCTGCAAACAATGAAGATGACGATGGTTTTTTCCGTTTTGAACCGCTCAATGCTGCCGCTGCCGCCGCGGTCCAGCCTGGCGGTTTCGCCTTCCAGGACCCGATGTTCCGTCGCCAGCGTCCAGAGGATGATAAGTACAAGGTCGAATACACGCATCCTGATCCGCCACAGCCGGGGTACACGTTCAATTTTGCCCCACCAGAGCCCGTTCCTCCCAAACCCGCTCCTGTTGTCATCGATCTCGTAGCGTCGGATTTAGAGGACGGATCCATCGCGAGTCCGGGTCCATCGTCAGCACCTGCGTCACCCACTGCATCTGTACGTGAGCTTCTTGTCTGTGCTAGGTGCTTGGACCCTCTTGTTCTTGGTGGAGGTCTTGTTGGTGACGAAGGCCGACGGAGGAAGGTGTGGGCATTGAGGTGCGGGCATATGATTGATGGGAAATGTTTGGATATTGTCGGTGTTCCCGAAGAAGAGTGTCTTGGTGGGAAAGGAAAAGGCAAAGCCAAGGCGAACGACGGCGCTAATACCTTCTCCGATATGGAAATTTTCGCGTCCGCTGCAAACACCGTGCGTTCACGGCTACGATCTCGTGTTCCGTTACCACCTGTCCCTACTATGCTCCCTTCTTCAACGGCTACAACGAACGTCCTCGGCAAACGTAAACGAAGCACAAAACCGCTTGTTGAGGATATACATGAGTGGCAATGTCCTGTAGAGAGTTGTGGAAGGGTCCACGCGAGCGTCAAGATTGACGGGATATGGGTCCCGGAGCCTGATAAGGGCCCGATCGGGGGCAAGAGGAAAGGGAAGAAGGTTCCACTACCTATCAGTTCCGAGGACGTGGTCCCTGGAAGAGGGGCGATTGCGGTGTTTGTCTGATTCAGCGGGTAGTTGAGCCCGGTTGTGTATGTACGTGCCAGGATTTTTTCGATAAACGCAGCCTATCGCAGTGCGTTGTCAGACAGTAAGGATCATGAATTTTCGTCGTGTTCTTGCAACCTGGCGAATGCGACCATACCGCCAAATATTCTGTGCACGGAGAATGACCGTACTGCATGTCCTATCTGGTGATCTATTCTACTAAGAACATCAGAATATACGCTGTGAAGAGCTAAGATAGTAAGACATGATATTCTCAGGAGGAAGGTCCCGTGTAACGTTTGCCTAAAATAGAACACATCGGACATACTTCTGTCCCATTTAAACAATGCAGAGTTAACAAGGCTCTGATAGCTGCCAGTCATTCCATAGCGTGGAACCAAATCGCTACAGACCGTCGAGTCTAACATTCAGTACTTCATGATGTATTTCTGTTAAAGTTCACCGGTGTGTCATGAGTTTCACGCATTACTTACCATCGACACGACTCGGAACGCTGAGGCCGATAGTGTAGACTATCATTCGATGGCTATCATGGGCTTGGCTTAAATACTGGTTTTGGAGATGATCCCGGTGGCTTCTTCCTTGCAATGTGGCCCGCCGAACTTGCCGAGGGAGATTCTGTAAGAAAATTTGTGATCACAAGGATTGGTAACTTGAAGAACAGAGATGCTCAAGCTTTAGAATCTATTGTGTCCTTGGGCAGCCCCTCCTACCCTCCCATATGTCGTCTGTCATGCAGTTCATCGCTGATCAAAGCAAAACAAATGTTATCAAGCTGACTATTATGTCCCTTTTATGTGGTAAGAAAGAGATCGATGCTCTCTTCTATCATTTATGTTTTTATCAGGGATTTCACTACCGTTATTCATTCGCGCAATCTTGAAACTCAGGTGAGTATCGCCGTCAAGATCATCAGTACCTCACTCATCCCTTATAGGCGACGCGGTCTCAGTAGGCGCTCAAGCCGAGTGGTACTTTGGGTCTGCGTCATCAACATGACTTTGCTTGTTCTTACCCTTGGGGACATTTTTGCGATGACTCTTTCTACACTGGATCAATTAGCTACGAAGGATACTTATTTACCTATGGTGATCATCCAGCAAGTTACCATGCAACTCATAGTACGGGATCATTCCTACCTGCTTTCCACGGATTTTGCAACATATCCATAGCCTCTAATCGGCGATGCGATTGTCATTTGGAGGGCCGTGACCTTGTACACTGAGAGCAGATGGATGCTTATTGCTCCTTGTTTTTTCTTCCTGTGCGCGATAGGTATAACTTACTGTCAGCTACTTATTCTGCCATTTATCAACCTCTTGTATAGGGTTTACAATACGGAACTTTGTGAGCCTCGGTCAAAACATCGGAAACTTGCTTTCCTTGCCTATTAACGAAGCTTTATCCTCGGAAGCACTGGATCCCCATTCTTTACTGTTCTTCCTTCCATGCTCTACGTTGACGAATGCTGGAGCTACTTTTTGTATCTGGTTCAAGTTATGGTGCGTCGAACGTGTCAGGGACAATCTGAGACCCATAGCTCTGACTATAAGAAAAGGTCATACCGTAAACAATTAAGGAGCTATGGTATCCAAAAAAAGCAATCGCCAGTGGACCAGATTTTGATGTTACTTGTCGAGTCTGGCGTCTTCTATTGTGCACTTCAGGTAAGACTTAATGTAATCATTTCATTTATCACAATACTTGATCATCAACAGGTTGTGAACGTATTTGCAACATACTTCTCTAGTCTAGCCTCATCAATCATTTTTCCTGTTTATTTTGTCTTCACGGTCAGCTGTGTTTTTTTTTTCTGAGCAGCCAGTCTAACCTTTTCCCATAAGGCAATGTACCCATCAATGGTTGTAGTCCTTGTTAATGAAAAGCGCTCTGTTGTGGACACATTCATTATTTCTATGGCCCAACCAG